>CAWUEQ010000159.1:0-183091 GCA_963921185.1 Dasysyrphus tricinctus
GAATGGCCTAAATCAAATTGTTCCAAGGATTCATTCAAAAATATTGAAAATTGTAGATTTTAAGCCGAAAAAACACTTTAAATGAAAAAATACTAATTATCCTTGCTTTGGCCCCCCTTTTAGGAAATCAAAAATTCAAAAACTTGTTCCAGGTTGTTATAGGGCTCTTCTAAATTGTTCCGAGCTTTCGGTTCTTATATGCAAAAACAAAATTAAAAATCTAATTTCGTATATTTAGTAATATTTAAAAAAAAAAAATTGGGATGCCAATTTTGAGTATTTATTTATAGACATTAACAAATTTATTTTCAAAAAAATTCATCAACCTGTTTTCAAAATATTGATATATATTTCTATTTTTTTAAGGAAAAAATTGGCATACATGGTTTTGAGCATTAAACTATTTTACTAGTCGTTTATACAATATTTAAAGAACGATTTAGATGCTTTTTTTATATTTTTCTATTTTTTATATATTTTTTCTATTATGGCTTGCAAATTTAAAAAAATCTTAAGTTCCAACTAACGTGAATATAAGAGCAAGTATGTGCGATCCAGTCATGCATTTTATTTCAACAACAATGGAACAAACGATGGTCGATTGTGAAAGAGAAAGAGAACAGCCGTTTAAACTTTAAATGGAACCTTATAAACAGAACAGAATTCGATATTAAAAATAATAAAAACATGGAAAGATGGTAGAAACACTAATTAAATGATTTTGAATGCGGCAAAATTAAAAGGTTTTTTATTTTGGGCTTTCAGAGGAAGAGTCTGTCGTTTTTGCCAATGATATATTAAATTAATTTTAAGAACCGAAAGCTCGGAACAATTTAGAAGAGCCCTATAACAACCTGGAACAAGTTTTTGAATTTTTGATTTCCTAAAAGGGGGGCCAAAGCAAGGATAATTAGTATTTTTTCATTTAAAGTGTTTTTTCGGCTTAAAATCTACAATTTTCAATATTATTGAATGAATCCTTGGAACAATTTGATTTAGGCCATTCTGCACTAGGAACAAGTTTTGGATTTTCGATTTTGGAAAAGGGGGGCCGGGGGAGCATTTTTTTGAAAGTTTTAATACTAAAAATCAATTTTAAGAAACGAAAGCTCGGAACAATTTAGAAGAGCCCTAGAACAACCTGGAACAAGTTTTTGAATTTTGGATTTCCTAAAAGGGGGGCCAGAGCAAGGATAATTAGTATTTTTTCATTTAAAGTGTTTTTTTCGGCTTAAAATCTACAATTTTCAATATTTTTGAATGAATCCTTGGAACAATTTGATTTAGGCCATTCTGCACTTGGAACAAGTTTTAGATTTTCGATTTTGGAAAAGGGGGGCCGGGGGAGCATTTTTTTGAAAGTTTTAATACTAAAAATCAATTTTAAGACACGAAAGCTCGGAACAATTTAGAAGAGCCCTAGAACAACCTGGAACAAGTTTTTGAATTTTGGATTTCTTAAAAGGGGGGCCAGAGCAAGGATAATTAGTATTTTTTCATTTAAAGTGTTTTTTCGGCTTAAAATCTACAATTTTCAATATTTTTGAATGAATCCTTGGAACAATTTGATTTAGGCCATTCTGCACTAGGAACAATTTTTTGATTTTCGATTTTGGAAAAGGGGGGCCGGGGGAGCATTTTTTTGAAAGTTTTAATACTAAAAATCAATTTTAAGAAACGAAAGCTCGGAACAATTTAGAAGAGCCCTAGAACAACCTGGAACAAGTTTTTGAATTTTGGATTTCTTAAAAGGGGGGCCAGAGCAAGGATAATTAGTATTTTTTCATTTAAAGTGTTTTTTCGGCTTAAAATCTACAATTTTCAATATTTTTGAATGAATCCTTGGAACAATTTGATTTAGGCCATTCTGCACTTGGAACAAGTTTTGGATTACGATTTTGGAAAAGGGGGGCCGGGGGAGCATTTTTTGAAAGTTTTAATACTAAAAATCAATTTTAAGAAACGAAAGCTCGGAACAATTTAGAAGAGCTCTAGAACAACCTGGAACAAGTTTTTGAATTTTGGATTTCTTAAAAGGGGGGCCAGACCAAGGATAATTAGTATTTTTTCATTTAAAGTGTTTTTTCGGCTTAAAATCTACAATTTTCAATATTTTTGAATGAATCCTTGGAACAATTTGATTTAGGCCAATCTGCACTTGGAACAAGCTTTAGATTTTCGATTTTGAAAAGGGGGGCCGGGGGAGCATTTTTTGAAAGTTTTAATACTAAAAATCAATTTTAAGACACGAAAGCTCGGAACAATTTAGAAGAGCCCTAGAACAACCTGGAACAAGTTTTTGAATTTTGGATTTCTTAAAAGGGGGGCCAGAGCAAGGATAATTAGTATTTTTTCATTTAAAGTGTTTTTTCGGCTTAAAATCTACAATTTTCAATATTTTTGAATGAATCCTTGGAACAATTTGATTTAGGCCATTCTGCACTTGGAACAAGTTTTGGATTTTCGATTTTGGAAAAGGGGGGCCGGGGGAGCATTTTTTTTAAAGTTTTAATACTAAAAATCAATTTTAAGAAACGAAAGCTCGGAACAATTTAGAAGAGCTCTAGAACAACCTGGAACAAGTTTTTGAATTTTGGATTTCTTAAAGGGGGGCCAGAGCAAGGATAATTAGTATTTTTTCATTTAAAGTGTTTTTCGGCTTAAAATCTACAATTTTCAATATTTTTGAATGAATCCTTGGAACAATTTGATTTAGGCCAATCTGCACTTGGAACAAGCTTTAGATTTTCGATTTTGAAAAAGGGGGGCCGGGGAAGTTTTAATCAATTTAAAGGATTTAAATTTTTTACTTTCGTTTATATTCTTATTATTAGGTATGATATTTTATTATCTGCTTATGGACTATAGCTTCATTTTTGATTTTGGAAAAAAAGATTTTTTTGGGGGGTTTGGGTTTCAAGACCTTTCGAAAAAGTTTTTAATTTTTTTTTTTTTTTAAGTTTAAGATGTGGATATTCAAGAAGATTCTCTTTGTATCCTGGTTTAATTTTTAAAACCTTTTTATTCGATAATGTAGAATGAATGAATTTCAATTTCCTTTTAATATCGTAAGAGTTTTATTTTGGGTTTAAGAGCTTTTGTTTGTTTTGTTTGTGTTTAAAACTTGCTAGCATTGACATGGGGGTGAACAAATTTAGAACCCATTTTTATTTTTCAATTTTTTTAAGAGTGGGTGAGGGGGGTGGGGTAACAATTTCTCTTTATTATTTTTTTTTTTGTTATTTTTTAAGGGCGCAATGAATATAAACCTATATAAAATGTTGATTATTTTCTATCCATTGATTTCGAAAATGGGGCTGCATAATGAGGATTATCATTTAATATCGTAAATAGTGTTTTTATGCTCTAAATTCTTTGCTTACACACATTTTAGAATAAAATTTTTGGAGCAAGAAGATGAAGGTAGATGCCTATTTAAAGGATTTTTTTTAGTTTTATTTTCTAAAAGGGGGGGTGTGGGGGTGTTTTTTGAAAATTTGAATATTTAAAATACATTTCATGGAACCAGGATTTTAAACCCTTTTAAATAATAGCTCGAATAATAATTTTGAATTTAAAAAAAAATGATATTTTAAGGGGGGTCCGTGGGGAATGAAAAAAGTGATAAAATCGTTTTAGTTAGATTATGTCATTAATCATGCATAGATTTGCATGAAATTTTGGTATTTGGTAGAAAAAACAGAGTTTTACTTGGAACAACTTTTGGATTTTTGAATTTTGTAAAAAGGGGACCAATAAAAATTTTACAAAATTCAAAAGCTCGAAGATTATTTTTAAAGTCCGGTTTCAGGCTGATTTATTTTCTGAAAGAGCACCATAATTTCTCAACACATGTATATATTATTAGATATGAAATATTTAAAATAAAAAAAAAAATAAAAAATATTGGGGAGCCGTAATTTGAATTTTTGAAAAAAAGTTTGAAAGGCCATATCTTTTTAGATATACGTTCTACAGCTTTAATTTTTTGGAACAATGTTTAGAACACTTTTCTTTATCCAAAAAAAAATTAAAAAGTAAGAATTTCAAAAAAAGGGGGGCTACAATTTTTTCGAATTTTGGCCATAACTTTTGAAATTTTGAACATAGAGGTCCAAAAACTTGGAACAATGTTCAGAACAACTAGAACAATCTAGAACATTTTTCAAAATTTTGATTTTCGAAAAAAGGGGGGCTAGGTCAAAAACGGTTTTTTGGGTCTAAAACCCCCATTTTTGAATATTTTTCAAAAAAAATTTGGAACAATGCGGAACAAATCGGGAACAATCTGGAACAACTTTCAAAAAAAACAAATTCAAAAAAGGGGGGCTAACTTCACACACTCTAGGAAGGGACTGATTTTAATTTTCAGACCCAAGTTCTATGGGGACTTTTGGTCACTAAACAATATGTATATGTATCAAAATTGTACACACCACTTTTCATACTTTTTCACACGAAATATGCGGGATCATTTGCGTGACGTCTGACTGCAGACATCAGGGAGTTGAAATCTTTAAAGATGTCTCTTAAAGATTTATCTTCGAATAAAAACGAAAATGCTTGTTTGTTTGATTTGCTCATACAACATGATGTTAATTTTCGAAGAAAAGCCATCTTGTGGAAATTAGATTAACTAAAAACACAAAATATTTGAAAATAACGACATTTTATTGGAAAAATAACTTTCTTCAAATATACCTAATACATTTTCTGACAAAATTTTAGATTTTGTGCTAGTTCTCTTTAGTGAATTAGTTAATAAGAACATTTATGTCAGTATGAGAAAGTTTCGTGTAATTTGGTTCACTTTTAGTTATTTAAAAACACAGCAGAAAAACAGAATATTTGCAGATTTCGAAAAGCAAATACATTCGTATTTCAAAATCTAGGGTAAAATTGAAAAATCAACCTCAAAAAAAATTGAAGCCCATACTATTACCTTTGAAATGATAAACATCTTATTTAGGTACTTCTCTCATTCATTTCTCAGAACCCATTTGGCCGTCTTGAGTAATTTTTACAAAATCTGTCACTGGATTTTTGAAATTTAGAAAAAAAATAAAATAAAAAATCAAGCTTTAACAGTTTAATACCAAAGTGGTATTCTTTCATATGCAATTCAAATATTTTTAAATCTTTTAAAAATACATGGTTCCGTGGCTGAAACTCTTGTGAATCCATTTTACGATGTCTTTCAAGAATTCGTCCGGAGACCTCTTGTATTTTATTTTATTTTTGTTTTATTTTATTTTATTTTATTTTATTTTATTTTATTTTATTTTATTTTATTTTATTTTATTTTATTTTATTTTATTTTATTTTATTTTATTTTATTTTATTTTATTTTATTTTATTTTATTTTATTTTATTTTATTTTATTTTATTTTCTTTTCTTTTCTTTTCTTTTCTTTTCTTTTCTTTTCTTTTCTTTTCTTTTCTTTTCTTTTCTTTTCTTTTCTTTTCTTTTCTTTTCTTTTCTTTTCTTTTCTTTTCTTTTCTTTTCTTTTATTTTATTTTATTTTATTTTATTTTATTTCATTTTATTTTATTTTATTTTATTTTTTTTTTTTTAATAAAGTTGTTTTATGAACAAGCTTTGAAAAATTAATTTTTAAACTTTAAATTAAAAAAGAATGTATTTTTGTTTTCTGTTAAAAATTTTAAGTAAATTAGTACTACATACATATTTAAATTTTCAAAATTTAGTTCTCTTATTAGTTTTAGTAAAAAAGTAGCTTAAAGATTTATGTAGCTTTTGAGCAGATTCAGAACTACAAAAAACAACCTTTTTCTACGAAAATAAAATGCACGACTGGGTCGCACGTACTTGCTCTTATGTTCAAGACACTGCGAGTTTAAGAAAATTGTATATACGAACATGGAAATTATGAGAGAAAAATGTAGAGAAGCATGAAATACGACACTTAAATTAGCTAAAACAACTCTTTTGACAGTTTGAGGTGAAAAAAAGTATGCCATGTTAATTCATGATGGAATATGATTATATGGGAAAAAAAAATTTTAAATCGTTGGAGCGGTTTTTTTTTAATTAATATTTTATATATGGGTGATTCCATAGAAATCGACCCTTTACGAAAAATCACAAAATATGACTTAGAATTGAAAAAACGACCGTAAGACGGTTTTAAAAGATTGCATGTTTCATTTTAAAAGTGAAATTATCAATAAATTTGTTTATCGCCGCTTATTTCGAAGCTCGAACCACTTTGCAGAATAGGTCTCCAAAAGTCACTTTTTGTTATCAGAAGCTCAAAACCCTATTTTCAATAATTAATTGTTTCACATTTGAGAACCGGTGGTTATTTGCCCTTATCAAAACTCTAAGCACGTTTTCGTGTCATTTAATTATTCAATAGTAAATACAATTTTTGTTTTTAGGCAGTTGATTCATAAAGTGGTTAGTGTCACGCCCGTAACAAAAAAAAATATTTTTCATTACTAGAAGAAAAAAATTTGGTTCAATGTGATAATTTGGGGAAAAAAGGAGAATGCTATGATCTACTGTCAGACAAAATTTCAAGACGTTGAAATTAATACTGACCCCGTATTTAAAATTTAAGTCTATGTCACACCCGTAACAGGTTGGCAGTGGCGGATCCAGAGGGGGGGCTATAGGGGCTGAAGCCCCCCCCCACGGCTGATTCAGAAAAGAGTTAGACAAACAAAACAAAGATTGTGGTTACAAAATTTACATGAGAGCTGTGTTTTTCCAAGCCCTAGGAAAATGGAACCATATTATGCAAGCTGTGTCGAAGCCCCAAGGGAATTGGATGAAAAAAAAAAAACGATTATATATGCGTATACGTTTTTCAAGCCTTAAAAGTATAAGAAAAAATGTTGAGGCTTGGGGCTAAGCCTTTACGAAGCGTTTTCCTAAGCGTGCCAGCGAATCAGATAAGAAACTATAACACTGTTAGGGCTCACAAATTTGCATAATAAATGTGTTTTTTCCAGGCATTTAAGATATCCAACGAAAGTGAGAAGCAAGAGCTTAAAAATTTGCATGGAAGCTGTTGTTTTCCGAAGTCCAGGGAACGAATGGAGGTTGGGGCTTAACAATTTGTGTGTAGGCTAAGCCCATAAGGAATCGGACTAAACAAATAACAAGTTTGGGGCTAAGAAGTATGCATACCTAAATACTGTGTTTTTTTCCAAGCCCTTATCTTGAAACTAGCGAGGTAGACTTTCATGCTATTATTTTTATTCCTTGGTATCGAAATTTCTTAAAGATCAAATTAAGTTTGACAAAACGAATGAATGTTAGCTTTTTCTTAAACTCCTCTTGATATTTTCGGACTTAGCTAATTCCAGATATATTTTGGGGCTTAAGTTTAAAAACTCAGTTTCCGGTGTAAAAAATCACCCTGATTACAGAATCCGACGAATGAGTCAGGCCCAATTTTGGCATTTGGATCGTAGTAAAAATGTCAAAATTCAGTCTGATTCGCTCCACAGTTCATTCGCCGGATGCTATAATCGGCTGAACAACTTTGATATGGATAGTTTACATGATAACATCAAAATATTGTTTTAGAAATTGAAACTTATGTTTTTATTTCAGATCGTTTTCGTGTGCCGAAGGATATTTTGACGATTTCAAAGACTGCTTTAAGACGAAGCGATTTTTGATCTTAGTTTCTCTTTTGATTTCCTTTGTGCTCAAACGAAAGATTAGAGAACTCTTTCCGCGAGCAGTATTTATTAAATGAAAGAGAAAAAAATTTCAATTCACTTCGAACTCGTTTTCGAAATGTAAAAATCAGCTGTAACGGTAAATTTTGTTTCTTTAAAAAGTGTAATATACATTTTTGTTTTAATATGGACCCAATACTCGTATAACTATAAATAATTATAAATTGAAGGGCAGAAAAAATTTTAACTCAAATTTTTTTTTGAAATCTTCGTCAAACTATAAGATTTGAATTGACAAAAAATATGAATGGAATTCGCATTAAAATAGTTAATGATCGGAATGTTAAACACGAGTTTTGTATGTTCGAAATACCAATCCACATGGACTAAAGTCATTTTAGGTGGAGTAGGTACAGAACATCCAAAATGATTTTTTTTCCTCAAATTTACAAAAAGTAAATTGAAAAACATGATTTAGCTAATTTCTTATTGGAACAGCTACTTGTACAAAAAATCTGCAACTGTCTTTTTTATTGGGAGCTTAATTACCTTTGTGTTTTGCCATTTTTATAGTATTCTCTTCTATAGGAATTAAATTTTAAGAACTAGATAGGTGAGATACGAGGGCGTACGCCGGATTTCGATCTTGCTTTAAAATGCTTTCATCAAAAGAAGAAAAATTGTATAATATATGGAATATATTCTGATTAGGGGAGGGGGGGGACATCTAGCTGCCCCCTTGCATACGCTCTTTTGTTCCAATTTTTTCCATTACAGAAAAAAGTTTGCTCTTCGATTCTTAGTTAGTCTTAGTCTTAGTTATTAGATTTTTTAGACGGATAGCTACTTGTTAGAAAGTTTCTCAAAATTTCTCATTCGTTGGAAATATGCTTTATTTAAATATGTAAATAAAATGTTTAGTAAATCAAATCTTGGAAAACCAATCCAAGTTAAAAATTTTGAAACAACAGTAACCTACAAAGTTTATCAATAACTTTTCGGAGGTGGACGGCTGTCTTAAGTTAAAGTACTTTAGGATGAGGTTGTATAAATCCTAAAAAAAAAATATTAAAATTAAAAAAAGATACCTACCTACATATTTAAAGTTCCTATAAACATCTCCTAACAACTTTTTTATACGATGTGTCTTTGTGGAGAAACTGGTCAAAGCGTCTTTTCAAAATAGCAGCTGAAGCTTCCTAATTACCAGATGCTCCATTTCCAATAATAATATTTTGCACAGTTTTCCTATTAAGTACCTACATATATTTTTGCACTATACAAAATGTTTTTTGGTTCAGCTGCCGATTAGCCTACATACTTTCTGAGAAAAGAAAATTTGGGTTGGTAGGGTATTCGTATTTCAAAAGATGTGTCTAGGGGAACTCCAAGCCCCCCCCCCCCCACAGCCAAATCCTGGATCCGCCACTGCAGGTTGGCATTTCAAATCATAATCTTTCTGTTTTTCAACTCAATTTTAGTTTTGTTGCTTTTAGATATGAAATTCATGACTTATAGGGATATAATTCTAAGAAAATCTACTTTACATATAATTTTAATCGGCTTTAAGTGAAAGTTTTCCCTATTTTAAAAGAAAATGGAAAAAATCTCATTGAAGTGAGAAATCTATTCACTTTTCAGTGAGAAAAACTTAATTTTTCTAGAAAAAGTGTTTCTGACATTATGTGAGCAATGATTATACATCAATGACAACAATTTCCCGTTCAAATATAGTATATTATATTGTTTTTAGGCATACAAATCATACTCGGTCACACCCGTAACGATGACCTGTCACACCCGTAACGTTTTCAAATAGAAATTTTGTATAGTTTTTCGTAGTTTTGGTTCTCATTTCTTAGCTGAAACTGAAGATCAACTATCTGGGTTAATATTTGCAAAAGAATGATATGCAAACTTTTCATGCAATATTTTACGCCACATGAAAATTAGATATCTTAATCGCAAATCACCAGTTTTCTAAGGTCACACCCGTAACGCAACCAAATTGCATCCTATAACTGAACCACTAATTTTTCATACTTTAATATACTATTTTTTTAAAAGGGCTTCAGGTGTCCTACAGAAAAGTAAAGTTATTATTTATAAATTGGGAATAGCGTAAGCGATACAATTATTGACACTCGTAAGGAATTTCTTACTTGACACAGCTGGCAAATATATTTGGTAGGGATATATGAAACTCTTAGTACATTTCTAAAAACCTTACTCAATTGGTTTTCATGATATTTGTATTAAAAGTGATTAATAGATACGTTATATTGTTAAATTTTGATTTTTCCAAAACCCTATTAAAATATATAATAATTGACACTCATGTACACCTATTGACACCACATAATTGTATAGTAATGGACACGTATGTACAACTATTGACACCACATATTTGTACAATTATTGACATACCTTCGAATAGACAGTAAAGAATAAAAATAGCAATCTTTTGGTGCAGGTGGGCTTAAACCATTTTTTAAACCTATACGTAGCTTTATTATTAAAATTTTAAAACAAAACATAAAACTTAAACAAAAAAAAATAAAAATCACACTTATATTCATTTGTGTAGGTAACTTGAGTTGAAATAATAGTAAAACCTGTACTTATGTTTATTATTAAAATTATAAAACAAAATAAGAAACATAAAAAATCTGATTTGATGTCTGAAGATCCAACTGTTGGGGCTGACCGATGTTACCGGATCTGGTGTTCTAAGGCTTATTGAAGGGTGTCGGCTCAAAAACGCCTTAAACCAGCCCTTCCCTGGAATGTTTTGTGGCCCAAAAAGATGTTCCCTTTTGTCTTCTTCAAGAAAATCCTTGACGGCATGAAGCACATCCTCTTTTCTCTTCGGGAAACCATTTCGCTGGGATGTGGTTGTTCCAAACACTCTTCTTCTATAGCGGACAATACTGTTTGTGGACCTTGCCTTGCTTTAACGAACTTAGAACTCAATCGAAATATGAGTGTAATTCGAGGAATATTAAAAAAATTGGCTGCAGCTTTTTTGGACATCTTTTGTGTCCTCACAGCTTCAATATCTTTCTGGAGGTCCTTTTTATTTACCAGTGCACTTAGGCATTATTCCAGCTAAACATAAATTAAAAAGAATAATATAATTATTGACACTCTTTATAAGTACATCTATAGACACAGTGTCAACGTTTGTACTCCAATAGAAGACAGTTATTGACACATAGGTGTCAATTATAAGAATTGTTAAGATCTTAACACAATAGTTGACACCCCATTTTATTAAATACATAAACAACAGAAAAACGATTAAAATCATTTAAATCCTTCTCCAGGGCATTATGTTTCATATATAATAAACTAATACGATCAAGCTTGTATTAAATATAATATAATTATCTACTTACATGTTCGGAATCCTTAACAAAATTCACATTTTTTTTCACAAAACACATAGTCGCGTAACAGTGATGTCTAGGTTTCGAAATTCACAACTACACTGACTAGCTCCTAACAATATAAAAACAAAGAGTGAGAGAATAAAATAGAGTGAAGAACTTAAAAGAAACAATTATGGGAAGCGGTCAGATTTGTAACAATGAAACGTTCTGTAAGAAGAAGGTGTCAATAGCTAGGCTGAAATTTAGCAGTGTCAATAATTGTATCACTTACGCTAGTATGTGAATAATTAATAAAATATGGAGTCTCACTGTCACAACCCGTAACGATGGAAACACCCATATAAAATTCTTAACAAACTTTGGTATGCAGATTTAAACTATATATTTATGTGCATATAAAAACAAAATTTGAAAAAAATGTCAACCCGTTTTTGAGATATCGAATTTTCAAAAAAAAAAATTTGAAACTTTTTTTAAAAATCCAAAAACTTTTTTTTTGAAAATTTTGATATGCAATATTATTTAATTTTATCTGAAATTTGTATATAAAAAAATTCATTTAAATCCGTTTAGCTGATAACGAGAAAACTCAAAATAAGAAAATACGTTCTATGACAGGTACTACTAATAGTTGCTATGTGTAAAATTTTATAATTTTTGATGGTAGATCGTACTAATTTTAATATATGAAAAAAGTTTAATCAAAATTGTAGGAGTCGTTTTCAAGCAAAAAAATATTTTCCTTTGCGGTTTTTTCACTTTTGTATGGAAGGTACCGTTATTTTTTCATAAATGTAAAATTTTTTCTTAAAATATTTTAGAGAGTACTAAAAAAGTCTTAAATATTGAGTTTCAAAAAAATCTATGATGCCGTTTTCGAAATATTTGATTTTCCAAAAAAGATTTTGAAATATTTTTTAAAAATCCAAAAAATATTTTTTCAAAAATGTTGGTACACAAAACTATTAACATTTCTTGGAAGCTTCTGTATAAAAAAAATAATAATTGAAATCGGTCATACCATTCTGAAGAAAATCAAAAATTAAAAAAATGGTTCCTTGGGAGGTACCATTAATAACCATTTTTGAAAAATGGTTTTCCACCCAAAGAAAGCCATAACAAAAATAAAGGAGAGTGGGCAAATTTGTATGAAACATGGGCGTGAGCGGCCAAGAATGATTTTGTTATTTTTGTATGTGTTTTAGTCCTACAATCACCGTGCAGAAATTTTTTCACTGTGGTGTACTTCAAAACCGAAAAAAAATGCATTTTTGTTCTATGACTTTAATAAAGTCTAACTAAGTTTCCGGCTTCTGACCAATTCAAAACTAGAAAAAGAAAGTGGAACAAGAAATCTAGACAGTCTCAAGAATATTTGTTTATAAAAATGGCCATATAACATCATTAATAAGAACATTTACCATAAAACTATTAGTTATATAACAATCCTCACAATATTAAACAATCCTGAGTAAAATAATATGTTTAAAAAAAATACAAAGTTGTTGAAATACGTATGTACTGGGTCTGTTTAAATCCGTAATGCGTCCTTGGGATATTCTGAAACCCCGTTAAACACACTAATACAGTGTCAGTAGACGTTATAAAGTTAGAAAAAAGCACTACATCCACAAAAAATATAATCACTATGCAATATTGCTCAATGCAATTGCATTACATAAACATTGAAATATCTTCTTTTCTAAATGAAATGCAATGTAACGTCCATAGTGAAAGTTGTTCCTGAGTAGCATACCTTTCATTTGACACTAATTTCATTAATGGCCGCTTACGCCCAAAAATGCCCATTCTCCTTTACTGAATTTTTTTTAAGAAAAGTTGTCGAGCCGTTTTTGAGAAAAATACGATTATGTAAATTTGCCAAAAAAAAATGTATGACAGGTACCGTTATTTTTGGTTCTAAAAAAAAAAATGAAAAAAACGTGTCGGCAGAATCACCAAAAACCATTATATACCAAGTTTGAAGAAAATCGATCGAGCCGTTTAAGCTGTAGACGAACAGACAAACAGACAGACAGACAGACAGAATTTTGCCACCCACTTTTTTGGTGTTCTCTATCATCGTAATATCTATGGAGTCTGGTCAAAACAGCATAAGTCCATTTTTGTCAAAATTGAGTTATGAATGCAGAATTATACACAAAAAAATCTAGTTTCGTTTGGTCTTAACAGCTTAAGTCTAAATAAACCGATTCACAAGATATTCTATGGCCCTAACAACACTTCGGTTTTGATTTTTATTTAAGGTTTGGCCGAAACGACACAACTCCACTTGTGTTGTTTTAACCGAACAAGAATTTTCAATTTTTCAAATAAAAATCTGGTCAAAATAACATAACTCCATTGCTTTTATTTCGTAAGTAAAGTTAAATGCTTGCTGTTTAGTAACGACGCGACACGGTTTATTTTCAAAAACCAATCGTTTTGTTACAAAGGGAGCCAAAAGTCTTCCTATGTGCAAAATATCTGTGAAACAAATTAGTGAAGAAAAGTAAGAGATAAAAGGTATGCCAAGTTCTAAGTTTAATTAGTAGATTTTGTCAAATAATTATTCCTTATTGACCGCAAAAAGATTTTAAGACAGTAAAAATCCAACAAATGAAACAAAGAAAAAGATGTTAGTTTTCAATTTTTAATTTTTATTGTCCAAATACGGATGCATTTCGGACGGCATTGACCGACCATCTTCAGCGCGATACGCGTTATAACTAAAAGTAATAAATTATGAGCATGAACATGAAGAGAGTGATGCAAAGAGTAATACATACATACATAAAATTATAGCAATAAAAAGAGTAATTTGTAAGTATAAACATAAAACAAAAATTAAGTTTTAAAAAATTTAGTTTTAAATTTAATTATTTGGCAAGTAAAAATAAACTGGAGGATATAGGACTTTCATCTATATTCATTAAATTATTATTGATTTTAATATAAATGGATTCATACGCGTCAAGTTTAGATGAATTAGTTACATTTTTAATTAATTTATAATTTTCAATTAATGGTTTCATATCGTGGGGTTCATCGTTGGATAAATCAAAGGCATGTGCAGCAACAGCCTTTTGGACGTCTCTATTGTTTATGTATCTCTGGTGCTCAGCAATACGACATTCTACAGCTCTCTTAGTCTGGCCAATGTATTTGCTACCACAAATTGGACAAGTGATCTGGTATATGCCACTCTTCTTGCTCATGGGCTTTTTGTCTTTGGTTGTACCTAGAGACGATCGAAGTTTATTTGTGTTAGCATGCACTATGGTTAGGTTGGCTTTGTTGAATGTGTGCTTCAGTTGATTGCTGATTCTAGGCACAAAAGGGAGTGCAATTCGACGTTCTCTCTTGTTTGGGTTGCGTTTTGGGAGAAGAGAGTGGATGCATTATTTTTGCGATTCTTATTACAAAAGGGAGTGCAATTCGACGTTCTCTCTTGGTTTGGGTTGCGTTTTGGGAGAAGAGAGTGGATGCATTATTTTTGCGAATTCTTATTGCAAAAATAATGCATCCACTCTCTTCTCCCAAAACGCAACCCAAACCAAGAGAGAACGTCGAATTGCACTCCCTTTTGTGCCTAGAATCAGCAATCAACTGAAGCACACATTCAACAAAGCCAACCTAACCATAGTGCATGCTAACACAAATAAACTTCGATCGTCTCTAGGTACAACCAAAGACAAAAAGCCCATGAGCAAGAAGAGTGGCATATACCAGATCACTTGTCCAATTTGTGGTAGCAAATACATTGGCCAGACTAAGAGAGCTGTAGAATGTCGTATTGCTGAGCACCAGAGATACATAAAAATAGAGACGTCCAAAAGGCTGTTGCTGCACATGCCTTTGATTTATCCAACGATGAACCCCACGATATGAAACCATTAATTGAAATTATAAATTAATTAAAAATGTAACTAATTCATCTAAACTTGACGCGTATGAATCCATTTATATTAAAATCAATAATAATTTAATGAATATAGATGAAAGTCCTATATCCTCCAGTTTATTTTTACTTGCCAAATAATTAAATTTAAAACTAAATTTTTTAAAACTTAATTTTTGTTTTATGTTTATACTTACAAATTACTCTTTTTATTGCTATAATTTTATGTATGTATGTATTACTCTTTGCATCACTCTCTTCATGTTCATGCTCATAATTTATTACTTTTAGTTATAACGCGTATCGCGCTGAAGATGGTCGGTCAATGCCGTCCGAAATGCATCCGTATTTGGACAATAAAAATTAAAAATTGAAAACTAACATCTTTTTCTTTGTTTCATTTGTTGGATTTTTACTGTCTTAAAATCTTTTTGCGGTCAATAAGGAATAATTATTTGACAAAATCTACTAATAAATCGACCACAAATTTGTTCATTCAACAGATTAATTTGTTGAAAAAAGTTTTATTTTATCTAAGTTTAAGTTGAGTTATATCGGAATAACTCCAAGATTATTTAATATTATTTAATATTTACTGACTAAAATTTGCTAGGTTTACTCGTCAAAGCCTTTTAAACTGTGGGTAATTGAGCAATAAAAATTAAACCTGCCAAACTTGGGATTGGACATGGTCCAAATAATATAATACAAATTTGGAGCAAATGGGCGGATAAATAAAAAACCTCAAATTTGTCATTTTTTCAAAGATTTCAAGATTTTACATTGGATGTCAGGAAGTGCACTATAATTTTAATGATCCGTCAGTGAGTGAGTGAGTGAGTGATGAATCAGGCAGTTACGCTTTCAGTGATTTTTTAAGTACTGTATCTCAGAAACCACTAATTCTAAGAAGTTGAAATTCGGTGATGCACCTTATCTTGACCGTTTTCAAAAACGTCAAATCAAAATCAGTTTGATCGTCATTTTTTGACGCAGAAGTTGCTATCGCCAAATATGCAAAAGTGTTTTGATCAAAGTCGGTCAATATCCTTGCAAACGCATTTGAAGCTTTCGAATAAGCTCTCTGGCTTTTCAATATATAGGTAGTAGTTCGTCAACTAAATTTTGTTGTTGCACAGGTGCAGCGTAGATGATGTTTTAGAATCTGACTTCAGCAAGCTACGCTATCAAAACAATTTTATTGCAGTCAAATTTGTTTTCTCGTTTTCGAACGCAGCTTGCATTAAGAACATTTTGCAAATGCATTTTTTGACGCAGTTGACGTCACCTTTACTCCA
This sequence comes from Dasysyrphus tricinctus, assembly GCA_963921185.1. NCBI lineage: Eukaryota > Metazoa > Arthropoda > Insecta > Diptera > Syrphidae > Dasysyrphus > Dasysyrphus tricinctus. The sequence goes on from CAWUEQ010000159.1 coordinate 16,248, forward strand.
TTATTCGTTTCTGTTTTTGAATACTGTTTTTGCAATCAAAGTTAAATGAATTAGTTTGTTTATAAAACAACTTAATATTTATACAAATCATTTCAGTACGGGTCTTATCTCCACCAATTAAAAGAAACCGTTTGGTCAAAACAACATATCTCCCTTAAAACATACATAGAGACATAAATTATGAAATGTGTTATAATTTCTGTATAAAAACCATTATTTATAGAAATACTGCATCACAATATTTTTGAAATAACCAAAACCGGATTTAGAGGAAATTTTTAAACTTTAAAATGCATTTTTTCTCAAAACTAATATTTTGGACTTATGCTGTTTTGATCAGACTCCATAGATATCATGTTTGATTGTTATCTCAAATTTTTTTTTTTGCACGAATCCAAAACTTGCCTTTATAGTACCTATATATCGCAAGTAAAAAGAACGTTTTTTTACGTAACTGTGTGGGACCCATATAATTTTATAATGCAATTAGAAAAAAATGTCAACATTATTAAAACTATCATTTCAGATCATTTTAATTTTTTTCGAGTTTTTGAGTAGTTGACAAAAAATTTGATTCGCAACTTCCAGCCATCAATTTTTACTTGCGATATAGGTACTATAAGGCAAGTTTTGGATTTGTGCAGAAAAAAAAATTTGAGACAAAAATCAAACATGATATTACGATGATAGAGAACACCAAAAAAGTGGGTGGCACAATTTTGTCTGTCTGTTCGTCTACAACCTAAACGGCTCGATCGATTTTCTTAAAACTTGGTATATAATGGTTTTTGGTGATTCTGCCGACACGTTTTTTTCATTTTTTTTAATCAAAAATAACCGTACCTGCCATACAATTTTTTTTGTCGATTTTACATAATCGCTTTTTTCTCAAAAACGGCTCGACAACTTTTCTTAAAAAAAATTCAGTAAATTTATTTTAGTAAAGGCTACCTTTGGGTGGAAAACCATTTTTCAAAAATGGTTATTAATGGTACCTCCCAAGGAACCATTTTTTTAATTTTTGATTTTCTTCAAAACGGTACGACCAATTTCAATTATTTTTGTTTATACAGAAGCTTCCAAAAACTATAAATAGTTTTGTGTACCAAAATTTTTGAAAAAATATTTTTTGGATTTTTAAAAAATGTTTCAAATTTTTTTTTGGAAAATCAAATATTTCTTAAACGACATACATTATCGATTTGTTTAAAACTCGATACTTAAGAGTTTTTTAATACTCTCCAAAATATTTTTAGAAAAAAATTTACATTTATGAAAAAATAACGGTACTTTTCATACAAAAGTTAAAAAACCGCCAAGGAAAATATTTTTTTTTTCTCTAAAACGACTCCTACGATTTTGATTAAACTTTTTCTATGTACTAAAATTAGTACGATCTTCTACCAAAGATTATAAAATTTTAAACTTAGCAACTATTAATAGTACCTGTCATAGAACGTATTTTTTTTATTTTGAATTTCCTGGTTATCGGCTAAACGGACTTAGATGATTTTTTTTTATATACAAATATCGGATAAGATTAAATAATAGTGCATATCAAAATTTCAAAAAAAAAGTTTGTGGATTTTTAAAAAAAGTTTCAAACTTTTTTTTTGAAAATTCGATATCTCAAAAACGGGTTCACAATTTTTTTTAAATTTTGTTTTTATGTACACATAAATATATTGTTTAAATCTGCATACCAAAATTTGTTCTTAAAATTGTTTTAAGAATTTTATATATAAAAAATTAATTTAAAAAAAAAAACCGCTCCAACGATTTTAAAATTTTTTTTCCCATATAATCATATTTCATCATGAATTAAGATGGCATACTTTTTTCACCTCAAACTGTCAAAAGAGCTGTTTTAGCTAATTTAAATGTCGTATTTCATGCTTCTCTACATTTTTCTCTCATAATTTCCATGTTTGTATATACAATTTTCTTAAACTCGCAGTATCTTGAACATAAGATCAAGTACGTGCGACCCAGTCGTGCATTTTATTTTAAAAAACTGCTCCAACGATTTTATTTTTTTTTTCCCATACAATCATATTCAATCAAGAATTAAGATGGCATTATTTTTTTTCACCTCAAACTGTCAAAAGAGTGGTTTAGCCAATTGAAATGTCGTATTTCATGCTTCCCTACATTTTTCTCTCATAATTTCCATGTTTTTTATACAATTTTCTTAAATCCGAAGTGTCTTGAACATAAGAGCGAGTAGGCTCAGGTTCGATGAGACTAGTTCCAAAAATAATTTCTAATAGGTACACAAAATTTATAAACTAGAACTTAAATTATTTCTAATTCCTTGAGAAAATTTCTCAATATTTTGGACTATCTTCTTTAAATTTTGTACAAATCAGTTTTGGAGTCACTTTTATATCAAATTATACATTCAGGCACATATTTTAGAATATTTCAAACATTAACTTGACTCAGTTCCTGACATCGATAATACTTTTTTAATTTCAAATTTGGGCTTATGTTCTGACGTTATTTGTGTAGTCCCTGTTTGAAGTAGAAAAAATAGGCAGTTCCACTGAATTCAGCATCCCCAAATCATTAAGTGTACCAAACTTAATTTATTTATCACAAGAATTGGCATGAGAAATTCAACAAACGGACCACTGTACGGCGCGGCGGCGGCGTCACTACATATGTAGCTAAAAAAAATCAAAAAAATATTTGTTGATTATGGATAGACGAAAGGAACGGCAGATTACTGTTTTCCTCGGGTCGCAAATATCCTAGATACGTCATTGCTTACGGTGGTTCTTAAGTCTAGGGTGGACCATGTTAGTTGAAGTCCTCTTTGATTTTATCTTTTTAATTTTAGTATTATTTACAACTTTAAATCTACATTGTAATTGACATAAAAAAGAAAATTGAACTTAAAAAGTTTCTAGTATTAATAAAAGTAGATATATTTATTATGCGTATGTTATTATTGCACTTGCAGAATCAAAAAAAAATTAAGGTATATTTTAGGTTAACTTTATAAACGTCAAACTCTTCACAAAAATCATATATTAAATTTGTACGTTTATATTATTTATATACAAAAAATAGAATTCCATAATGATGACAAATTAAATACTGAAAATTAAATACCTATAATAATGAGTTAAAAGCTTAAATGATTTCCTTTCAAAAACATTTAATTTATATTCTTTATAATAATACAAGTGGAATATAGACATACAGTAATTATTATGACCATTTCCATAGAATAATATATTTGTTTTTAATTCTAAAAAATGCTTCCACTATATTTTAATGATTTTTTTTTTGTTTTGTGCTTTAATTAAGCTGATGATCTGCTTTTGAGATTTGAATATACAAATTGTATGAAATTGAGCATACAGACAATGCAATTAAATGAAATAACTACCAGCCAAGGGTGTCCTATGCAATTATGTATTAAATATTATATTAAAATACAAATTTGCATAAAAATGATAACAAAAAATAAAATATTTATATTTAAATAATTATAATCAAACAAACCAAAATTGATATTATTAGCTTTTTTTTGTTAAGAATAATATGATATCCTTTGGCTGTGTATTGAAAATTCAACAAATTATTCAATAAATAGTGAGATATTGTTTAAGGCTATGGTGGTGGAAGGTTAACATTTTGAATTATAAAAATGCTCAAAATAAATTGTTTTTGTTAATTTTAAACCTATTACCTCTGCTATGAATAAAGGGCATTCATTCATAGTAAAAAACATTTCAAATATTGTATTTCTCTTGAAATATATATCTGTGTTTTAGTTTTAGCTAGCACTATGCGGTTTTAATTATAGCCACTAGCTATTAACCCACTACGTGATGAATATCCTCATTTGAAAACCATTACCATAAAGAATGACATTCTATCTCACTTTTTAGATAAAACATTTTGGTTTCCAAAATGCGTGATGGTAGAAATGGTCAGTTATTTACACGCTGAATTGTTTGAATATTAAAATCATTACTTTGAAGTAGGACGATTCTAGATAGGTATACAAATACATACATTGGTGCCATATGGTTTTGATGGCAAAAGTACCCAAACTAATTTGAGAGCAAAAGTAAAAAAATAATGCTTGCGTGTATGCCAAAATAAATAAGGCCAAATGGTTGAATAAACCCTAAAATTGACCTTTAAAATGTGGCAGCCCTATGCTTTAATTACACATGTTCAAAAGGCAATCCATGGGCAAATTGTTTATTTGAAAACTACCTCAACAAGTGTTTACCTCTCATTAAGAGCTTCGATGGGGGTAAGTTGTCATAGGACAATCTCCTACTATTTTTAGTAAAGGTACAAAAGATTTTAATCTATTAGTAAAATGTGCCTACAATTACGTAGGTACTACACAGGGTGACAAAAAAGTTTAAACATGAATATTGGCTGCATCAAAACAAGAACCAAATCAGTAAAGATCATCATCATCATTGTGTCCTGTAACCCCGGCTGGGGCATAGGGTGTCAACAACACGTCTCCATCCTTCACGGTCTGCTGCAAGCTTCTTTAGCTGTGGCCACTTCTTTCTCTGGGACTCTGCTCCCGCTAAGACAGTTGATTTCCATGTTGTTCTTGGTCTTCCAACCCGCCGTGCACCTTGATTCCATTCAAAGGACTGCCTTGCAATTTCATCGTTTGGTTTCCTCAGTGTGTGACCAATCCAACGCCATTTACGATTTCTTATGTCGATGTCCAGCCGCTCTTGACTTGTCCTGCACCACAATTCCTCATTTGATATTATTTGTGGCCAGCGAATCTTTAGGATGTGGCGAAAACAAAAGCCTGCAATTTCTTTGAAATGGTAGACGTGACGTTCCAGGTTTCACAAGCATATAACAGCACGGATTTGACATTGGATTCGAAGAATCTCAACTTAGTGCGTAAGGAGATTTGACTTGACTTCCAAATTGGGGACAGGGTACCGCAGGCAGCACGAGCTTTATTTATTCTACTTTTAACGTCCAGATCCGTACCACTGTTTGCAGAAACAATACTGCCAAGGTAGTTGAACTGTTCCACTTCTTCAACTGGGGTCTCCGGTAGAAAAATACGCTGCTGTGTGGAGTGGCCTGTGAGCATTATTTTTGTCTTTTTGCTATTTATTCTTAGACCACTCGCCTCTCTCTTCACTTGTAGTGTTTGACACATCCCGTTCAGCCCACTGATGTTATTTGCCAGTAGACATGTCATCGGCATATTCTAAATGACTAAGCCTTTCGAACGGTCTCCATTTAATGCCCTGTCGCTCAGCTGTACCAAAACTGGCCGTCAATACGTCATCCATCACCAGCAGGAAGAGAATTGGCCATATAACATCCCCTTGTCTCACACCCTGTTGCACTACGAAGGAGTCGGATAACTGCCCATTGTGTAAAACAAAACACCTTGCGTTGTTGTAGGACTCTTTAATAATGGCAACAATTTTTGGCGGAATTCTCTACCAAGCAACGATCTCCATATACATTCTCGGTTAACTCGATCAAAGGCCTTCTCAAAATCAACGAACATGAGGTAAAGCGGTGATTGAAATTCCATTGACTGCTTGAGGACGATACGCAGGGTGTTGATATGGTCGACACACGATAGACCAAATTAAAAACTTTGAAAAAACCAGAAATCTATTTGTTTTAATTAGATTCTTAAAAATTAACGTCGGATGGTTAAAAAGGATTTTCAGTTATTTTAGAAATTTAGAATTACAATTGTTTTTTAAATTTATTTGTAGAGTAAGTTTCAAAACTTTATGGATCAAATCTTCAACAACATCGGTCAGCGTTATTTGTCTTAACTCTGCAAGATTCAATGATGAAATTGTCAAAGCTATAACCGTTCTTGTGCCTTTTAAACGTATCCTTTGGCAAAATATCAAAGCTCTAATAATTGACATAACATAGGACTTAGTAAATGATATGGCAATATGCTTTGAAGATGTCTCGAAAAGGGGAATTGGCATCATATAATGAAATTAAGTACACCCAACAACCTTTTCTACGATCGATGGTGACGTATACCACATTCGTGTCTAGTTTTGGAGCAGCTTCTAAATATTTTTGCCCATTTTCCCTTATTTTAAGAATTGAAAGACTAATTAAGTATTTAAATGTGCACTATGGCGTATGTGGAATATTTTTTCCTTTTCCAAACACAGCTTTTGTTTCCTAAAGTTTAAAAAAATTTCTTTTCCTAAATTGCTTTGTTTTTGTTATTAAAAATAATTTATTGACAAAAAGTATTGAAGCCTTAGTTACGCGTGCAGATAGGTATGTTTAATGTAGAATTATTTGGGGTAATGTGGTATATGCGAGTTATGTGGTATAAGCAGTTTTTCAAATCCTAATCCACTCTCCTGAAATGGATCTCGCTTCAGCAGGAGATGATTAAAAGAAAAAGAGTAATACATGTTCAAACAATAAAAAATTGAGCATTATCAATAGTAAATGGTTGAAAACATCAACGGTTATTTAAACCATGGACATATTCCCAGGTATTTACGAGTATTTTTTAATTTCCCATTTGGGTGATATAAAAAGCGTTGTTATGGAGGCTGGATCCGTAACTGTACCCAAATGAACGAGGACGAGGTGGATATCATGAGACACATGAGATAAAATCGAGCTTCGAAAATCGTTGAAAATGGAAATGCCGAAGAAGATGGCTCAACGAAAGGATGAATTGCGAAGGGAGTATCGCCTAGTACATAAGATGGTCTATTGCATGTGTAACATGGCAGGAGGGTGTTGTTAGACGGACTCGCTTAAAATGCAGAAAACGCTGTAAGAAGAGGGGAATTGTACCAGATATTAAAAAAAGTTGTCAGGAAAAAAAGCAACACCCATCATCCTGTAGTGGATGTGGATGGTACAATTTTGGGTATCAAGTGAGGATCAGCTACGCAGGTGGAAGGATCACTTTTATGTCTTGCGTAAACAGGATTCCGTTAGTTGAACTGCCCCAAGTAAACGTGATGCGCAGATATTATAAGGGTATTGACATCGAACCCCTACAGTACTGGAAATCCAATCTTTGAAAACTCTTCTCAAAAACAACAAAGCAGCTGCACTTGGCAGAATACTAGCTGAATTCCTGAAAGCTGACCCCGTCAGAACAGCTAGTATTCTACACCGTTGATACAAGCTGTGTGGCAAAACGAAATCTATCCCAGCGACTGGAAGGATGTTGTGATTGTTAAGTTGTCAAAGAAAGGTGACCTTAAGAATTGTAACAATTGGCGAGGTATAACAATTTTGTGGATTTTTCCAAAACTAATGGCAACCATCATTCTCGAGCAGATAAGGGTTAGAATCGAGTCAACACTCAAGAGGTATAAGGCTGGTTTCCGCATTGGGTGGTGCCGTTTGTCGACCATATCAACACTCTGCGTATCGTTCTTGAGCTGTCTGCTGAGTTTCAATCCCCACCTTACCTCACGTTCGTGGATTTTGAGAAGGCCTTTAACCAAGCCATCCGTGAATGTATATGGAGATCACTTCTTGGTAGGGGACTTCCCCAAAAAGTGTTGCCATTATAAGAGAGTCCTATAATAACGCAAGATGTTTTGTTTTATACAATGGGCAGCTATCCGACTCTTCCGAAGTGCGACAAGGTGTGAGACAGGCTTTCAAAGTAGAATAAATAAACCTGGTGAAGCCTTGGGATTTCTGTCACAAAATTTGAAAATCCAGTCGAATCCCCTTAAGCTCTAAGCTGAGATTCTTCGAATCCAATGTCAAGTCCATGCTGTTACAGACTTGCAAAAACTGGAAAGTCACTACTGCCATCTCGAAGAAATTGCAGGCTTTTGTCAATGGCTGTCTACACCACATCCTAAAGATTCGCCGGCCACAAACTATATCAATCGAGGAATTGTGGCGCAGGACAAGTCAAGAGTGGGCTGGACGTTGATGGCAATGGATTGTTTACACACTGATGAAACCAAACGATGAAATTGCAAAGCAGTCCTTTGAATTGAGTCCCCAGGGTTCACGGCGGGTTGAAAGGACCAAGAACAACATGGAAATAAACGGTTCTAGAAGGAGCAGACTCCCAGAGAAAGACGTGGCCACAGTTAAAATATCTTGCTGAGGACTGTTTCTTGGCACTCTATACCCCAATCGTTACAGGTCTTGATGACGATGACCATTTAGATTGGGCGCCATTTTTAACTCTGAAGTGAAATTTCATCTTTAACATGTCAAAAATAAATTACAAATTTAAATAAATAAGGTCAACCTCAACATAAAGCGCAGGGATTTCTGTTTCCTGACCGGACTACAGATTTGGTAGTATTTTTTCTCAAAATAAGGAAATGAATAATTTTAATAATAGATAAAATGCACGACTGGGTCGCACGTACTTGCCCTTATGTTCAAGACACTGTGGGTTTAAGATAATTGTATATAAAAACATGAAAATTATGAGAGAAAAATGTAGAGAAGCATGAAATACGATATTTAAATTGGTTAAAACAACTCTTTTGACATTTTGAGGTGAAAAAAAAGAATTCCATCTTAATTCTCGATTGAAAATGATTGTATGGGAAAATAAATTAAAATTGGAGCGGTTTTTAAAAAAATAATTTTATATATAAAATTCTTAAAACATTTTTAAGAACAAATTTTGGTAGGTATGCAAATCTAAAGTTTATATTTATGTGTATATAAAAAAAAATTGAAAAAAATTGTCAATCCGTTTTTGAGACATCGAATTTTCAAAAAAAATTTGAACCTAATTTTAAAATTCCAAAAACTTTTTTGTTTTTGAAAATTTTGATAGGCAATATTATTTAATCTTATCTGAAATTTGTATATACAAAAATAATCTAAATCCGTTTAGCCGACCACGAGAAAATTCAAAATAAAAAAATACGTTCTGTGACTGGTACTATTAATAGTTGCTAAATGTAACATTTTATAATTTTTGGTAGTAGATCGTACTAATTTTAGCTTATGAAAAAGTTTAATCAAAATCTTAGGAATCGTTTTTAAGCAAAAAATATTTTCCTTTGTGGTTTTTTTAACTTTTGTATGGAAGGTACCGTTATTCTTTCATAAATGTAAAATTGTTTCTAAAAATATTTTAGAGAGTAGGTATGTACTAAAAAACTCTTAAGTATCGAGTTTCAAAAAAAATCAATCATGTCGTTTTCGAAATATTTGATTTTCCAAAAAAAAATTTGAAACATTTTTTAAAATCCAAAAAATATTTTTTAAAAAATTTTGGTGTATAAAACTATTTATATGTTTGGAAGCTTCTGTATAAAAAAGTAATTGAAATTGGTCTTACCATTTTGAAGACAATCTAAAATTGAAGAATGGTTCTTTGGGAGGTACCATTAATAACCATTTTTGAAAAATAGTTTTCGTTTTCCAAAGGAAGCCTTTACTAAAATTAATTTATTGATTTTTTTCTAAGAAAAGTATGGCATTGTATGGCAGGTACCGTTATTTTTGGTTCTTAAAAAATGATAAAAATATTTGGGCATAATCACCAAAAACCACTATGTACCAAGTATGAAGAAAATCGATCGAGCCTTTTAGGCTGTAGACGAACAGACAGACAGAATTGTGCCACCCACTTTTTTGGTGTTCTCTATCATCGTAATATCATGTTTGATTGTTATCTAAAAAGTTTTTTTTTGCACGATCCAAACTTGCCTTATAGTACCTATGTATATCGCAAGTAAAAATCATTACTTTCAGTTGTAAAAAGCCTTAGAAATCGATGTACGATACCGATAACAGTTGTAATTTGAAAATTTTCAGTTTTCTTAAAATCCTTCATTGTAACCCTCAAAATATCGAGAGGTTATTGAAATTTGTGTCCAAATGGTGGGGGATAGTATATATACAATATACTGTTACTAGTTACTACATCTATCTACAAGACTGCCAACGAAATGCATTATCAATGAGTTATTTTCCTTTTTAAAAAATTTACTTTTTACGTATAGATTTTAATTTTAATTGACTTATGGCCAATTCATCAAAAGGCTTTTAATAATTTAAAAAGCTATTTAGCCTTTAAATTATGTGTTTTATTGGTTTCACCAAATGTTTTTAAATTTAAGAAAATTTTAAATTCCCTCGTAACTAAAAGCTCGGTTTAAATTTAAAAGTTTTTTTTTTCTAAGCCATTTCAGTCAACAACAGCTGATATTTTGTTGTCAGAATAATTGTCCCCTGATTCATTGTGCTTTTTCACTTTTTTCCATATACACTTCGCATGTGCGACGGAAACAACCTCTTTTTTTTGTATCCATGGATATGAGCAAATTCAGTTAAAATAAAATATGCCTTTTCTGCATTGGTGAAACTGAAAAATTTTAAATTTCTGATAAAATTTAAAAGGAGCTTAGATAAAAGCAAGTTTAAGTTGGCCATTAATATAAAAACCCAAACTCTTTCTTTACTTTTGCAATATTTTTGGTATTAGCTAATGGCATAAGCATTAGGTATTGGTTTTGTTACAATGCAACAGAAAAACCCTTCCTAATGATTTTTATCGTCTTTCCCATTAATTAATGATGAAATCTGTAAAGTTGAAAAATTTTATTAATGGAATTGCAATCAAGAAACCTACATTAAAATTATTTACTGCCATGTTGACGTGATATGAATTATGTGAAAGAACTGTTTAAGACTGAATTCATATTTAAATAAATTTATTGAACCAAAAATGTAAATGTATGTACCTCTGTATTTCGGTTTTCTGAGTAAAGTCAACGAATAGCAGCTTCGATTAAGAAAAAGGCTTTCAGATGGACTGTCTGAATTGAGGTTTTGTTTATTAAATATATATAAATATATAGATACATACCAACCAAAACCAACTTGTACTTTTAATGAAAATATTCCATTAAAAAGTCAATATAAACATTGCAGAGGCGTTTAGTTCACGTTCAGGACTATTTTATTTTAAAATTTAAGTATAATACTTCCCAAAAGCTATTGGACTTTCTCGTTACTGTCATTTCCCTTAGTAGCTACTAGTTGTTAACAGTTTATGAAAAGACTCTGGACTTAATGAATAATTTTTAAAAATATAATTCAAGGAAATGCATGATTTTCCATCTCAATATTGACATCCAATGACATAACTCAACTACAACGGTAAAACTTATTTCTATAGTTAGTTGAGTGAGTTGTTTATATTTTTTCAGAGCTGTTGATACGATACCTAGAAAATTCTTCAACTAGAAGTTTGATGAGTGACTTTGGTTAAGTGGCTTTGCTTTCTTTACCCCAAAAGTTAATTTAAATTTATCGCATGCTAATTGGCCATTAACTTTGATTGGGACGCTTAATTACTGCTCTTTTGGAGAAAATGGTAAGAACCTATTCAATTCAACATCCTCTTCGTTTATGTTAGTGAAAATAAAGATCTTGGGCCAAGGGGGGTTTATCACCACCAACTTTTTGAAGTAATTTACTGGCAAAAAAGAAAAGAAATAAAGTGAAAGTGTACCGGAAATTGAAAACGTTTTTCCCTCGATGATTTCTCAAGAGAGAGTTCTCCAAACGCCAGAGGGTTAAGGTTAAGTTTTGGAAAATGTTAAAGAGACATAAATTAATATTTTTTTGATTGGCAATTGTTGCTGCGCTTGACTACACTTTAGTAGGAAATTTATAATATGGGTATTAAAAAGTTTCTTCAAAGACAATTTCTTTAATAATTTCACTAGGTATCGAGGCAAGTTTCTTATATTCAACTTCAAATTGAAAAAGGTGATTTTAAGTGAACTAGAACAATGGCCTCAATGAGTGATTTAAATTGAGTGAGTCAGGCACTTCTTTATATGTATATTTTATCGTATTTTAAAAGAAATTTTTAAGACTTAAAAGTCACAAAACATAAATAATGCTTTTTTGATTTTTTTTTTTCACAAAGCGTCACCCCTGTTTTTACTTGCGATGTATAGGTACTATAGGGCAAGTTTTGGATTCATGCAAAAAAAAATTCGAGAAAACAATCTCAAAAACGGCTGCAACGATTTTGATAAAAAAAAGTCACTGTATTATTTTAAATATGATGTACCTTTTAGTAGGAAAAAAAATCACCAAAAACATTTATTAACGGTACCTGCCATATAACGGTTTTTTTGATTTTTGTTTTTCTCATTAACCGCTAACCCGATTTCAATAAAATTTTTAACACAAAAGCTTTGATAGAATATAAATAATACTGCATACCAAAATTTTTGAAAAAAAAATTTTAGATTTTTAAAAATAGATTAAAAATTTTGTTTTGAAAATTCAATATTTCAAAAACGGGTTGATGAATTGTTTTGAAATTTCAGTTTTAAATCTATATAAATATATACCTACTCAAAATTGGCATACCAACTTTTTTTTTGAAAAATGTTACAAAAATTTTATATGTAAGTACTGTATTTTTAAGAAAACGGCTCCAACGATTTAAATTTTTTTTGCATATATTTATATTTGTTTAAGTAATCAAATGGCATACTTTTTTTAAAGCTCTAAGTTATTTATAGGACTTTTTATACTATTAAAAGAACGATTTAAATTCTTTTTTATACTTTTTCTATAATTACTTGAATATTTTTAAAAGTTCTTAAGTCCCAAACAACTTGAACATAAGAGCAAGTACGTGCGATCCAGTCGTGCATTTTATTTTATAAATATATAAGTTTTGGTTAATTTTTCTTGCTTCAATTTTTTTCATAAAATTTTCTAAAATAAATTCCAATTTTAAATTTGAATCAAAAGTTTTGAGTGCAAAACTGTCAAATTTGGCTTAGTTTCCAAGTTAACTCAAAAATATTGAAAAGTGTGTGATCATACTCTCTGTAACGCATGAGTGAATTTAGTAGCATTTTCAGTTTTGAGCAATTTTATGGGCCAAACAAGCATACATATTCATATTCTATATATATACGGTGACCATCCGTCCTCTTTTTAAGAGGACAGTCCTCTTTTTTGGAAGCGTGTCCTCTCTATTTTATTTTCTAAGAGAGGACAGTAATTTGTCCTCCTTTTACACCTTTTACAAAATTGTACTTCTAATGTCCTCTTTTTATCCTCCAAATAATTTTTCAACGATTAAAAATACATAAAGTAATTTCTTCATTACTAAATCACTTAGATATAAAAAGTAGACAGCACTGGTTTGCATCCAAAAGCTTTTTCAATGTATAAGAATTTAGAAAAGATCTACAAATCAATAGGTGAGTTCAGGAAAATGAGATCTCAGAGCCCTCAGCAATCTCAATCTCGTGAACAGGAAATTATTGAGGTAACAAAATATTGGATTCGCTTGCTCAGTTTTTGACAATGAGCCCTCTGAGATCTCATTTTCCTGAACACGCCTAATGATGAGGAATTATTTGAGAAGATTATTTAAGTTAAACGATAAATCAATGAAGAATAAATTGAAAAATACGCAATTTGTCACAAAATAAGAAATGATTTGGACTTTTCAACATTTTCATGAAGAACATGTGAGTTTTGCTATCATTTAGATCTTGAAATGCCCCATCTGAAAGAGTGTTTTCAATTTCAAATAACATTTGGACACCCGAGAAATCACCATCAAAAGTTGATAGACTTGAGACCAGGTGCAATTACGACTTCGTTTTTTTGTTGTAACATAGATCTTATGAAAGTATTTTTTTTAAATTAAAATATTTTTTTTATTAAAATATTTATTTCTTAAATTTTTAAGGTTAGAGAAAATTTGTCCTCTCTTTTGCCCCTGAGAAAATGGTCACCGTACATATATACAAAGATGGTACCTCTCCAAGAAACATTTTTTTTATTTTCGATTTTCATCAACGGTCTTACTGACTTCAATGATATTTCTTATACAAAAGTTTCTTAAATATATACCAAGTAGATATTGTGTACCATATGCCCAATCTACAAATAAGGCGATCCTATGTCCTGAAAGAACTACAGAGGCATATCCCTGTTTAAGATTGCTTACAAGATCCTATCCAACGTACTATGTGAGCGTCTAAAACCTTTCTGCAACACTATGATTGGCACGTACCAGTGTGGCTTCAGGCCAGGCAGATCAACGATAGACCAAATCTTCACATTGATGCAAATCCTGGAAAAGACCAAGGAATTTCAAGTCAAGACCCACCACCTATTCGACTTCAAAGCCGCATATGATAGCATAAGTCACCAAGAGCTTCTATTGGCGATGTCGGAACTCGGGATCCCGAAAAAACTGATCCATCTATGCCGCATGACGTTACAAAATACGCGGTGCAACGTGCAAATGGGTAACAGCTCATCCGAGTTATTCCAGACGTGTACAGGGCGATGCGCATGCGCAATCATGTGATTTCTTCAACCTAGTCCTGGAACAGATAGTGCGCAAGAGTGGTGTTAACATGGAAGGCACTTTCTTAAACAGGTCTTCTCAACTGCTTGGCTATGCGGACGACATCGACATCATCGGCCGTTCCAAGAGACCTGTACTTGAAGCATTCACAGCTATTGATGAACAGGCAAAACGCGTTGGTCTTGAAGTGAACGAGGACAAAACAAAGTATATGCTATCAACAAACAAAGCCTCATCTGTCCATCGCCTAGGACAAAACGTCCCTGTTGGTAGCAGTAATTTCGAGGTAGTCAAGGAGTTCACCTACCTCGGAACAAACATCAATTCCACGAACGCCACCTTAGTGGAAATCCGACGAAGAATTACCCTAGCGAACCGCTGCTACTTCAGTTTGGCCAAACAAATGGGTTCAAAACTCCTTTCTCGAAAGAGAGAAACGCTAATTTTGCCAGTTCTACTCTACGGCGCCAAGTGCTGGACGATAAGTAAAAAAGGGGAATTGATACTGGGCACTTTCGAGAGAAAAATTCTTCGGTGGATGTTTGGTCCTATATGCGAAGAGGGCTATTGGAGGAGAAGATTCAATTGTGAACTGTACGAGCTGTACCAAGACGTGGATGTAGTCCAAAGATGCAAAACACGTCGACTACACTGGCTCGGCCACATCGAGCGAATGGACAACAACGCTCCAGCCAAGAAAATCTTCGAATCCCAGCCCCCAGGTTCGAGACGACCAGGAAGACCGAACCTCCGCTATAGGGACCAGGCGGTCACAGACGCAAGAGCGCTTGGTCTCGACGATTGGAGGGAGCATGCGAGGGACCGCAATATCTCAGGCAGAGACCCTTCATGGATCGGGAGACGGATAAGTAAGTAAGTAAGATATTGTGTACCAAAATTAAAAAAAAAAGTACCTATTTTTGGATTTTGAAAACGACACAATCGATTTTTTTGGAAAATTTATAAAAAATTCTTCTGAATAATAAAATTCACAGTATCTCCTATTGTGTGATTTTTATATAAGTCGGTAAACATCGATACGATATTGCGTCTTAGAAGGGTACAATAGTCATCTAACTAATGAGCCCAACTATCGTACCTGGGCGAAACGCAATATGGAGTTGAGCTCACTTGAGATTTTAACTTGAATTATTTTCTAAAATATTTTAAGAAAAAATTTACTTTTATGAAGAAGTAACGGCAAATAAAGCTAGTAGGATCTACTATTAAATATTAACAAATTAGTACCTCTCATAGAATGTTTCTTTTTAAGTATGTATTATCTCATTATCGTCCTAACGGGCTCAGATTATTTTTTTTATACAAAAAACTTAAATAAATTAAGAGAATATTAGCATATCAAAATTTTCAAAACTAAAATTTTTAAGTTTCATAAGAAAGTTTTAATTTATTTTTTTGAAAATTCGATAGGTATCTCAAAAACTGTTTTGCAATATTTTTATTTTATTTTCATATGCACATTAATAAAAATTTGCATGCAAAAATGTGTCCTTAAAAATGCATTCAGAATTTTATATATAAAAATTATTTTTTTAAAAAACCTTACCAATGGTTTTAAATGTTTTTCTTCCATTCAATCAAATTATGATAGCGTTATTTTTTTTCACTATACAAACTATCAAAGGAGTTGTTTTAGCTAATTTGAATATTCTATTTCATGCTTTAAAAAAAAATCGGTTTTCTGTTTTTTGACTAAAAATTAATAAGAGCGTTTAGTGTCGAAAACAAAAATAGTAATTAATTATCTACATACATGTAATTAAAAAAAAAATATTTAATTTTATTTTTGTTCATTTTGTCACACTTAATGCCATTCACTGTTTATATTTTAAATTTGTTTGAAAAAATTAATAAAAATAATAAGGGCTGGCCACGATACCAAACCAAACGTTACTTTTGTAAGTATCGTCTTGGTATCGTTAAAATCAAAAAATTTCAATACTGTCTCGGTATCAGTCTCCTGCTCCTATAACTATATAATAATATGATAAGATATAAGAAAAGTGGGCATGGTAGTGGGCGGATTTAAATGATTTTTTGTTAATTTTTCTCTTGTTCAAAAGAATTTTTGTTTGTAAATCATAGGAAGCGTTATCGAGAAACAAAAAATAAGAAAAGTGGGCGTGACAGTGGGCGGATTTTATTTTAACAATTTTTTAATTTTTTTTCCGGTAATTTTAAATTTTTTTGAAAATATTATGGTTCACTCTATGTAAAATAATGCTAAGAAAAACATTGCAAATATTCACTAAAATAAAAATAAAAATATGATGTATGTAAATAGTATGTAGAAGATCGTACCAACTAGTTCAAATATATTCTCAAACTGAATAGAACTGCATTGTATACTTACACGTGACAATTCCTCTTATCAGACAGCTCTATCATCCTCGTCGCACTGGGCTGTGTATTTGTATACTTGCAATATATCTTTGTCGTATTATGCCATTACATAGGGAGGACATAATACTTACAGCTAAATATGTATATACAAACGTATACGGTATGCCTATCCTATGGCTAACACGCACACACGAACCTTCATTTATTTGGTTTGGTTTTGTGTATCTCTCGAATTACAACATTAAAATGCAATTAGGCTCTAGCATGATATCTCCTATATAATATTATGTTTGATGAACAGAGATGCGGTATGGGGAAGGACGAAACAAACAAGGACATGACATTCACTTGCTCGTTCCAATTTGGTGTGTAGAAATGAATTAGAGATAATTTTCTCCGCTACTGCTACCGCTAACATGTTCTTGTTTCTAAAGCAGAGAGTAATTATATGAAGAATTATTATCCTGGCTATATACTCGTATAATATAATAATTCTATTGAAATATAAATATAATTTTCAGCAAATCATTCTTGATAATGATATTGGCTTACAGAGCCTTGAGAAGGAAGACAACACCAAATTATTATGCAGTAATTTTGAAATTTTCATGGCCAGTTTTAATAGCAGGATTTGATGATTTTACTCCATTAAGATAAATGCAAATGTTGGGAAAGGGAATATTTATGTATTCCCTACCTACTCAACATAATCGTAAGTAGGTATGTCCACAGGGTACAAATTATTTTATGTTGAAATACTAAAATAGATCAAAATTATATCTGCCTATACATATGTACCTACCTTACCTATAGGTACATAATATTTTAATAATTTTTTGGAGTCCTCTAATTTTCAGTTTCGCTTGAAAAGCTTTCACTTTTTCTATATAAAAAAAAACACTTTACAAAACGAAAAGGTCAGCGGGTATCGATGAACTGGCTGGAAAAATAGTGAAAGTAATTTGGAAATTTCATCTGCATTTGGAACAATCCTGGAACTCGTAAAATCATTTGAAATTGATAGGCATGATTATTTTTTCCTTAATTTATTAACAGCCCTTTTATTGACACGATTCAAAACTAGTTTTAACGTAAAACTATAGTTCTTTAGAGGTTTCGAGTTTCAAGTTTTGAACAAATTGGTATTATTCAAACAAAACTTGACATCTTAAACTCGAAATCATAAAACAAGTTTTTGATAAAACTAGAAATTCATAAAACCAGAAATATCTAGTTTTAAGTTCAAAACTAGTTTTCCTTTTCCTATTATTCATCGCAAAAAATCGGAAAAGTCAACAAAAATAAGTAAATTTAGAAACGTCAAAAATAATTCGGCATAATTAATAATTTTAACGATGGCGCGTAAAATGATAATCTACGAACTGAACATAGATTGGACAGTAATCCATTGAATGTCCTTTATTTTGGGACGACCCATATCTTCTGATCCTTACAAAATAGATTTAAAAAGTAGAAAAAATAATGTGCACCAAAATTTGATAAATATAATGCCTGTATTTTCTTTTTATATATTTGGCGGTCAAGATCAACAATTTGAAAGAAGTAAAAACAGTTTGAAAATATCAACAATTGTTTGACTTTTCAATTTTGTTGTCAAAAAAAAAATAGCTACTTCGATAAAACAAGTTTTATATAGTAAAACGAGAAACTCGTTTCAAAACTTAAACTAGTTTTGTCTCCAGAAATGAATAATGTCGATTTTTTCTTTTAAGCTAGTTTTGATTGATTTTTATAGAACTTGAAACAAAACTAGTTTTACCTAAAACTAGTTTCATTTCAAGTTCTACAAATTCTCAAAAATAGGGCTGTAAGTTTAAATTAATCACAACCAAAACATAAATGTTAAAAAAGGAGCCAAGTTCTTATGTGTACAAGAAACCTTTGCGTAAAAAGTCAGCCAAAAAAAGTAATGAGATCTAAAATATATGTCAAGTTTTAAGTTCATGAAGTTTAATATCAAATATCTTAAGTAGAGTAATATCGAAACAATTCCAAATCATGACAGAAATTTGGTAATTAATGATTACTGATTAAAATTTGGTGGGTTCACTGGTCAAGTTTTCATACATTTTAAATTTGTGATTAAGGATGTATTTAAGAGAAAACTTGCCAAGTAAATCCACCAAATTTTAATCAGTAATCATTAATTACCAAATTTCTGTCATGATTTGGAATCGTTTCGATATTACTCTACTTAAGATATTTGATATTAAAGTTCCTGAGCTTAAAACTTGACATACATATATTTAAGATCTCATTACTTTTTTTGGCTGACTTTTTACGCACAGGTTTCTTGTACACATAAGAACTTGGCTCCTTTTTAACATTTATGTTTTTTTTGTGATTTCACTTCTTTTTGCAAAGATTTATTTTGCCAGGTGAAAGTCAAGCCCTACTGCTCCACAAAGTTTCATAATTCTATGACAACCGAAAGTGCTCCATACAAATAATAGCAATTCTGATAAAGTGGGTGGATGGCAAACCCCCCCCCCCCCCCCTGAACTGACAATTCCAAATGTTTGATTATTTTCCTTTCTAAGTACTTCAAGTCCTACCGACCTACCAATTTTCATCGTTCTACAACAATCGGAAGTGCTCCATATAATTCATAAGAATTTTTAAGAAAGTGAGTGGATACCACGCCCCCTGAACGCAAAATTCCAATTTTAATTTTTTTTTCTTTCTAAGTACCTCAAACCCTACCAACTAACCAATTTTCATTGTTCTACAACAATCGGAAAGGCTTCATATAATTTATAGAATATTTAAGAAAGTGGGTGGATGCCAAGCCCCCTGAATAGAAAATTGCAGATTTTCGATTTTTTCCTTTGTGTGTACCACAAGGCCTACCGTTGTGCGAAATTTCAAGTTTCTACGATGTCGGGAAGTGCTCCATAATTTTGATGATCTGTCAGTGAGTCAGTCAGTGAGTCAGTCAGTTACGGTTTTTGCGATTTTTGAAGTCCTATATCTTGGGAACTACTAATGCTAAAGAGTTGAAATGTGGTGAGCCACCTGTGTTTGATCAGTTCAGTAAATACTTCGAATTTGAAGTTTCCGACTTTATTAGTACTGAAGTTAGAGGGGGGTTGAAAATCGCCTGAGTTTGTTCCTGTAAAAAGGGTGTAGTGCCGCGAACTTGGCTGGGCATGGGCACTACAGTGCCCTTTGATTATTCTAAGCTATAGTAGTCAAATTTTTGGAAGGAAAAGTAACCTGTTCACGACATTAATCTTATTACTTTAAACGACCTAATCTCAATACAATTTGGATGACATTTTCAGAGTTTGTTGCTATGAACGAAAATAAAAATTTAAAAGAATATGATTTGCAAAAACCGCCCACGAGACAACCGGCTCTTTTCACTCTATTTCCCGGGAAAGATTTAAATGATTTAGATGATATTTTCAGTGTTTATTCTAACAAGACGAACATAAAAATGAAAAATTATTTCAGTAAAATCCCTTTACCACGCCCATTTATTGTTATTTATTAGTTCCTGAGAAATGGCTCCAACGATTTAGATAGAATTTTCAAACTATGTTTTTGTGAGCGGAAATTACGAGAGAAAAATGTTTAAGAGCATGAAACATGGTATTTAAATTATACGGAAAAACATTAAAAATCGTTTTATGGTAGGTACTATTTATATGCAGTTGTTTACTGAAAAATTTTTAAATCTTTGGTAGTAGATCGCACTAAATATTTTACTTAATGGCGTTTAATCATCTGTATGGAAGATACCTTTATTTTTTCATAAAAAGTAAATTGTTGTCTTACAATATTCTTGACAGTACAGTGGAAGTCCAGCATAACGAATGATAAAATGTCCAAGGTACATTCATTATATCACTTTATCAACACTTTATCCATTAGAATTTTCCAATACAACCCAGTTCTATTCTCAATATCTTGACAAAAATAAAATTTTTAACATGTTCATGCCCTTAAATATGCAAAGATGAGAGGATAAATTAAGCAAAAAAACAAATTTCATGTTATAAGGATACAAGGATACAAATCAACTGTCGGTTTACACAAATTTCTTTTCTCAATTGATGTCCGTAACAGAAAAATTAATTATTCTTAAAATTTTTTAGTTAAATTTTGTGAAATTCTTTATTTGTTTGTTATATAGAATACCTAACGGGCCAGTGGTGGATCCAGAGGAGGGGTCGTGGGGGTCATGACCCCCCCAGAGCTTCAGCGAAAACAACAATCACAAGCAATCTTTACTGATTATTCAAAAAATTAAAGGACAGAGAAAAACTTTTTGGGTTATTCCATATTATTTAGTAATCTACTATTTATACGAAAAACATGGTTAGCTTCAATTTTTTTTTAACAAAGCCAAGCTTCGTAATGAAATGGACAGGAAAGAAATATTGATCAAAAATCACTACTAGCCTTCGAGGATTCACTAAAATGTCTTATCCATCCGACTTAAAATTCTGTGGGCTGTCTTAAATAATAACGGTTCCCCTCAGTCACCATCATCGCAAAAAATAAGACTCTTCCATAGTTTGACAAAGATTAAGACACTTAAAGGAAACGGGATCCTAAATCACCGTTATACCTCCAAAGCAAAGCGAAAGTGAGAAAAATACTGTGTGATACCCTGTATAGCAGTTTTGATAACAAGCTATCAAGGCATTTTAAACATTCTATTTCTTAAACTCTGTTTTATCGAAAAGAAAATAGTTTTGGGTGTCACAGATATTTTGTTGCGGATGCACCGATCAAAAGGGTTCAAAATATGTTGCATTCTTTTTTTGAAAATTACAGAGCAGAATATCTATGTAAGTCGGCATTTACATTACCCGATTTTTCCAGTACGATTTTTCCCAAAATCGTGTGAAATGTTTACATGAAACGATATGAAACGATTTTTCCAGTCCGATTTCTATTCCTGTCCTCTTCATACTTTATTGCTGTCTCTTTCATTTTGCATTCAGAGGTAGATGGCATATTAGGACCAGCGTTGCCTATTGCATTTTTTTTTTTGTAAAACACATATACTGGCAATCAAATACTTTTTGGTTTTACGAAAAAAAAATTTAATTCAACAAAATTAAACCCCACAAATAATTTCATCATTATTGTTGTTGTTTTTTCTCCTGAAACCCAACCTTTAAGTGCCTTGCATATGAGCTGTGTAGCAAACTATGTATGTATTTTCAATCGCTTATATGTATTATTAATTTCTTCTTCGAAAATACAAATACAAATTTGGAAATGCATATCTACTGCGAAAAAAAAATAAATCTAGTTACTGCATTTTCTTTTTGGATCAGCTTCGGAAAATTCTCCGATTAGTGGCAACGCTGAACACACAAGACTCTGGGAAAAGTATAAAAGAGAACGCAAACATACTGGAAAAATCGTGTGAGTTTGCCAGGAACAGACGATTTGGTACTTACCCCTCACTTTCTACTCCCTTCATCTATGAACAAAAGATCGTATGAGGAAAAATCGGGTGGTGTAAATGCCGACTAAGTTGCATATTTTAAATTTTCTAAAAGTGTTACTTGGATATCTTCTTTTTTGAATGTGCGTGAAGTTAGCACCGCCATTTTTGATTTTCGAGAGTAAAATTGTGCTTTATTGCGCTCATTTTGTGCTGCCTTGTGCCGTAAATATTAAAAAAAAATCGCAAATTTGCAAATTTTGCGAAATGTTTTTTTTTTTTTGAAATTTCAATATTTCTTAAAGTTGTGTTATTTTGTGCTTAGATTATGCTGCAAGGCGCCAAAGAAAAACAAATAAAATTTGCAAAATTGCAACTTTAATGGACAGAAATAAAATGCGAAGGGCTGTAGCGTGAAGTTAGCACCACCATTTTCAATATGCTGTATTGTGATCAACTTGGGCCGTAAATTAAAAAAAATTACAAACATGCAAATTTTATGAATGATTTTTTCGAAATTTCGCAATTTCTTAAAAGTGAGCCGAAAAAGAGCGCCGAAAAGATAAAAAAAATCTAATGAATTTTTTGGCCAAAAACTAATACATATATGCCTTTTTTTAAGTTTTACATTTATATATGTAAATAAAACTTAATTGTGCTGTGCTCAGTTTGTGCTGTCATATGAAGATACAAAAATTCGAATATTTGCAACTTTTACGGCCAAAAAACAACAAACATTTAAAAAAATTCTCACCCGTAAAATTTGAAAATTCGCCATTTTTTAATATTTTCGGCACAAGGCAGCACAAGTTGAGCAGAATACAGCACAACTTTTTTTTGCTGAAAATCGAAAATGGCTGTGCTAACTTCACCCACAGCTTATGTAAACTAGCCAAATTCTTTGATATCAAGTACAATATTGAATTAATATGATCAAATAGTTTTCTTGTATAAATAGTGTTAAATTGAAATACTTATTTTGTTTGGGTTATAAGTAATTTTTTTAATAATATTACAAAATAAGAAAATACCCTCCCTTTTGCTTTGATAGCAGTTTTTTTTCTTTTCGGCATGGAATCCACTATATTTTTGCAATTTTTTCTATCTGTTTCATCTCAAATTGACACTTGATACTTGAACACTCAGAGAAAAACGTCAGGTAAAGAATTAACCTGGGCTTTGTTGAATTCACGAGGTGCACAATCCCATACAAAGTTACTGACATTTCAGAAATTTACCTGATTTTAGTAACCTTTTATTCAGAGTAAAATAAACCTGGTGGGCTTTCTTGCCATATTTAGGTTGATTTAAGAAGATGACCTGTTATTTTAACACTAAATTCTTGTAAATAAGAAATTTTAACAAGAATATAGTGTTTATTTTAACCGGCATCGTGTTTTTCTAACACTGTATGTTATGAATTTCTGTTTTACCACATATCAGGTTGAATTAACATTTAATGTGGTTATAATTAGCTGTTGCATTTTACCTGACCTCCTGCTAAAGAAGCACTCTGCCAGTTCATTTAAACGTGACATTAGTGTTGAAATGCACACACACACGCCATTCAAATAAAATTATTTGAATCTAACCTGGCCTCCTGGTAAAGTAGCACTCTGCCAGTTCATATAAACGTGACACTAGGGTTAACACACACACACAAGCCATCCAATGACTTTCAACTTAGGTATTGATATTTGGCACCAGTTTTTTGAGTAGTGAATTGGCCTAGTGGATGAGTGCTTTCCTCGTGTGTGAAAGGTTCCCAGTTCAAAACTGAAGTAAGTATCACAAATTATTTTTAAATTAAAATAAATAAATAATAAATCTCTATATGTTCTTTCAGAATAATGCTTAACGAGTTGAGCGATAGCAGCGCAAGAGACTCTTAAACGTATAGATTCATGACTTATGCCGGATTTACACGATTGGAAAACTGCGAGTATAATGACGAAAGCAACAACAAAAAAATGGACAAATTCATTCTTTTTGTCATTATAGTGACAGCGTTCAAGTCGTGTAAGTCCGGCATTAGATACAGGGTTGATATAACATTGAAACCTGTTAAATTAACTATAGGTTTTCAGGTTAAACTAGCCAGATTTTCATGTTAAATTTACAGGACATTGAATATTTTGTCAGGTTAAATTAACTATATTTGCAGGTAAAATTAACAGGATTACAGTGTTAAATTTATAAATCAGGTATCTGGTTAAACAGTTAACCTGATCTACCGAGTTGAAAAATAACAACCTGAAAATCAGGTATGATTGACCAGAAATTGGTTGATAATACATGCTTTTTTCTCTGAGTGAATAACCCCTTTTGATTTTTAAGTTTTCCATATGTTCCAATATGTAATGTGTAAGTGTAATCCATTACTGTCAACTATTCTTTGTAAATTGATCAAACATGTTCAAAAGAACGGTTTTCTCGTCAACTTCGCTTCCAATCTTAAATATTTATTTTATTCTCATTACTGTCCGAAAAGTATGAAATGAAGCTAAATCTTGTTGATGAATACAATTTCTAGCTCAATTTACATATAAGCGGGAGTCCGTTTAAGTCTTACGCTTCTCCCTGATCATGCCTTCGACTGGAATGAAGCCATGATTAAGCTGGACTTTTGCTAAGCAGTTCTTATTGATGCTAAAATTTCATAACCCCCCCAAACTGAATTCCTGGATCCGCGCCTGTAATGGCTTCCAAAAAGTGTTCGTAATATCGATCATTCGTTATATCGGCATTCGTTATACTGGCCCACCACTGAATTAGGAAATTGAATTCATTTTCAAGACCCTACAAAAGCGAAAATAATTAATGGTCAATTATTTACGTTTTTATTCTTATTCGTATTAAAAAAACCTTTAAATAGCGAATTTAAAAAAACAAATCAATCATGTAGTTTTCAAAATATTTGGCTTTCAAAAACACAATTGCAAATTTTTTAAACCCAAAAAATATTTGTTCTGTATAAAAAAATATTGAAATCAGAAAAACCATTTGAAGAAAATTGAAAATAAAAAATGGTTCTTGACGAGGTACCATTTATAATTTTTTTGAAAAATGGTACCTATCCATTATATTATTTTTTATATATAAAATTATAAAACCCATTTTAAGGAAAAATTTTGATATACAAGTCTTGAGTATTTACTTATGTGCATATGAAAATAAAATTTCAAAAAATACTCTTTTAGAGATATGGAATTTTTCTAACATTTTTTTTTTAATTTCAATATGCTTCATTGTTTGAACTTATTTGAAATATGAATATAAACAAAATTATCTTAATCCGTTCAGCCGATAACGAGAAATAAAAAAAATGTTCTATGGGAGGACTATTAATACATAGTTGGTAAATATTTTCTTTAACGGTTTTCTAACATTTCTTTGTAAGTAACCGTTATTTTTGCATATAAGTGGAATATTTTTTGATTACCGCTTTTTTTTTTAAATAATTTCCTATCCAAATGTGGGCTTAGATAAAACAAATTTACTGATTTTTTTTGTTAGGAAAATATGAACAGCCGTTTTTGAGGAAAATTAGATTTTGTAAACTTGCAGGTAGGTACCGTTATTTTTGATAAAAAAAAAAATGAAAATGAAAAAATCACCAAAAACACTGTGTCTCAAGATTTTAGAAAATCGATCTAGCCGTTTAGACTGTAGCCGAGAAAAAAGTGTCCTCCTTACTTTATATGAACAAAAAAAATTAAAAATGCTCGTTAAATTAATTGCGAATTAGTTACGCAAAAATCAAATTATTTGCGTTTTTGGTTTGCGAAACTATGGATGTCCTGCTAACTTCATAATGAACTTAGCAGACCAACTTTCTCAAAAATGAAGATAAAAGATTTGAAAAAATTGTTTGTTAATAGATTGCGAATTTACGCAAACAAAAAATGATTCTTTTGGTTTGCGAAAAAAATGTAGATCAACGTTCCGTATAAAGTTCGTTATTGAGAACTAATTAATTGCGAATTAGTAACGCAAAAAAAATTATTTTTTTTTTGATCATTTACGAAAAATAGGCGCATTGCAATTTTCACGTGAACTTAGCACGAAAAGTTTCTCTGAAATAAAGATAATCACGCTGAAAACATGTGGTTGTTGAGAAAGAAATAATTGCGAATTCGTTACGCAAAAAAATGTTTTTGTTGGTTTGCAAAATTATGAGTGTCCTGCAAACTTCATTATTAACTTAGCAGTACAACTTCTTTAAAAATTAATTAATTACATACTAATAAATCACGCAAAAAGAAATATTTTTTGGAAGTTTGTAAATACGGGCTGTACCTAAACACGTGAGGAGAACTTTCTCAAAAGTACCTTAAGGTTAAAAGTAAATATAGGTATATGAACCTACATACATTATATATTTGTTGAAAGCTTATTAAAACTAACTACGCGAAAAATGTCCTTTTTTTTTGTGAAAAATTAAATTAAATTGTAAGCTTTGTGATTTGAAGTTTTTAAAATTCACAACTTATAGTCCAGTCTCCAGTAAATATATACGTTAGATTAGACCTTGCGTCAGATTTGGTAGTTCTAAATACATACATTAGATTAGACCTTGCGTCAGATTCGGTAGTTCTGATTTTTTGCTTAGTTGTTTATGAAGTTGTCCTTATAAATAATTCAAGTTTTTCGAACTCGAGCGCCTAACGCAACATGGTAAAAAATTTAAAAAAACCACAAAATTTTCGAGTTTTTTTTTCAGTAAGTGTCGAATAGTTTTTGGTGAAAACATCGTTGCTCTACGATTTGAAAGTATAACTAAATTTAAATGAATCTGAGTCCAGAATCGTCTCTTCTTTAGCCGGACTACATGAATCTGGAATTCCTTAGGGTGTGTATATGTTGGAGATTCAATAAACGATTCGAGCTGTGATCCTAGCAAAAAAAAAATCACCGATAAAATATTTTCGAAGCTCTTATCGGGGAAAGATGCTGAACATTTTATTATGAAATTAAATAATTTGTATGAGAAACATCGCTTGTTGAAGCTTCAATATGAATACTACATAAGAGCTGCGACAAGCTTCGATTTCATCGTTGCTCGTATCGCTGCTCGAATCGTTTATCACAGCTCTATAACATAAACACACCCTTACCCAGATTTATTTTTCCCTCTCATTGCAATATACCTATACAGATACTCAAAACCAATTTCCATCGGAATCTCTTTTTAAATCTTCTTCTTTTTCCTAACGCTTGAACAATTTTTAAATATTTTAAGGGTATTCATAACTCCTAAGAAAAACAACAATTTAAAAAATCGTTTCACCCGTTTAGTATCTTACAGCTAAAATGTTGTTCATTGCTCCATTTAAATATCAAGATTCTTTTCAAGAAATGTATACACAATTTATCTTTTTTTGTAATTAACCGTTAACGAGGTACTTACATATTTCATAAGCACAATTTTTTGAAGCTTCTTTTCTATATGAACATTTTTAAAGTGTTTTTAAAACTTGCAACTCAGTGTTAAAAAAAAAATGTCAGGGTAAACTAAAACTAAAAACTATGACATAGTAAAAAACCCTTAATTCCAAGATTAAGAAACAATACTCCCAATGGATTAACTAAAACGCCTTTTAGATTCAAGCTTTTGTGTGTAAGATACCTACCTACTTTTGTTCATTTTATTTATTTCCATTGGGAACAATACAATATCAAGACCAAGACAATCTATTTAGTGCCATTTACACAGAACTGTCTTTAATGGCGGTCTTCTATATCTATAATCCACCCCCCACTTTTACTACAAAGGAGGATTTGCTTACTTATCATATTGACAAACTATAATTTTCATTCTTCACTCTTTTCTATTAGATCCTTGTGTACCTTCTACATATAAATGTAGGAAGGTATACATTTAGCTGATGATTCTTTCTTTTGTGTTTATTTTGCAAACATAATAGCCTAATCCCTAATGGATGTCTTTGTTTGGACAGTGACATCGCATCGCTTAGATGGGAGTCGCTCTTTCATTGGCAAATATTTATCATGGTTATATATACATACCTACAGAGGGGAAGTTAATTTAATAGATTGATGATGAATAAGAAGAAGCGACTTTCCATATTGAGTTGATAAGGACATAATCTTGATGATACCTTAACTCTGCTCAAACACCTGCGATATAAGGATAAGAAATGAAAATTGTCTTCATGCCATATTGTTCTTTGGGGTAGGTACACCTTACTTACGGACGGACTTCTGCGAAACAGTATTGGAGTCGGCTTTGGCACACAAAGGTGTCACAAGGTGATGATTTTATGATAAAATCAAATCTAAGATAAGAGGGAAAATGTGTTCGTGAAAACTTGTGGAATCATCCTAATTTCTAGCACATTATTTCAAATTAAAATTATATTTTCTTTGACGAGGGTAAAAGTTTCAAATCCGACATCTATCAGATAATACTATATCAAAGTCACCGATTAAACAAGGTGTATCGTAAAGGTTCATTGAATTTCCTTGTATTTATATTAAAACTAACATACACACATCCATATTTACAATCTGTAAAGGACGCACATTTCTATATTCTGTATTAAATAGAGAATATTTGATACAACATGTTTTAGGGAAATACAATTAAATTTTTTTTAATTTCCTTACAGCCCTATTATTGACACGATTCAAAACTAGTTTAAATGTAAAACTAGTTCTATAGGGGTTTCGAGTTGCAGGTTTTGAACATATTGGTATTATTCAAACAAAAATTGACATCTAAAACATGAAATCAGAGTTTTAGATGTCAATTTTTGTTTGAATAATACCAATATGTTCAAAACCTGCAACTCGAAACCCCTATAGAACTAGTTTTACATTTAAACTAGTTTTGAATCGTGTCAATAATAGGGCTGTTAGAGTTTCTTATATCTCAAGAGTAAAAATAAGGCTTTCAGTCGACTTTGCTTTTCCGGCTCCTAATCCATGAAGATTAGCAGCCTAAGACACGGCACGTTGCTTCCAGTCATGAAGATAGACCAAGATTCCTGACATCCACGATGGAGGTTTGGTCTTCTTCGTTCTCTCGAACCCAGAGGCTGGGATTCATATAGACTATTTTGAATCTACCATTACCTATTGTCCATTCGCTTGATGTATGTGGCCGAGCAAATGTAGTCGACGTGGTTTGATTTTCTGGACTACATCCGCATCTTGATGTAGCTTATAAAGTTTGCGGTTGTATCTTCTCCCCCAATCGACCTCCTCCAACAGAGGAACAAATATCCATCGAAGAATTTTTATTTATGGTATCACCTCTCCTTTTTCGCTTAACCATACGGCGCCATAAAGCAGGACTTGCGAAGGGTTTCATAGAGCATGCACTTTGACTTCCGTGCGAGGAGTTTTGAAGCCATCTGTTGCGCCAAATTGAAATTGCACCGGTTTGCTAGGGTAATACTTCGGTGAATCTCCACTGAGTAACTTCGTATGGGATTGATGTTTACTACTTCAAGGTTGTTGCTATCAAAAGTGAAGTTCTGGCCTAGCTGGTTAACAAATCTTTAATTTTTTGTTGATGCATGTATTTGGCCCTGTCTTCATTTACTTGAAGAACAACAAGTTCCAACTGTTCTTCAATTACCGTGAAAGCCTCTGTAACGGCCTGTTGGGAATTGCTAATGATGTCAATATCTTCGACTTACTCCAGATTTTGGACCAATGTGTTGAAAATAGTGCCATAAGTGCTATCGCCTGCCCTTCTTACTATTTGGCCCTGTCTTCATTTACTTGAAAAACAACAAGTTCCAACTGTTCTTCAATTACCGTGAAAGCCTCTGTAACGGCCTGTTGGGAATTGCTAATGATGTCAATATCTTCGACTTACTCCAGATTTTGGACCAATGTGCTGAAAATAGTGCCATAAGTGCTATCGCCTGCCCTTCTTACTGCCCAGAACGAGATTGATGTTATCACATGTTCGAAAGAGCTTGGAAGATTTGTTTCCAAGTTGTTCATTGCATTGCGTGTCTTCCAAAGTCCCAAGTTCAGCCATAGCCATAAAGAGATTCTGACGATGAATGCTATCAGATATACGACTTTGAAGCCAATGAATATAGATGGTGAGTCTCGAATTGAAATTCGGTGGTCTTTTCCAGGATTTGCCTCTGAGAGTGAGTAATTGGTCTATGGCCGATCTATACCTGGCCGGAAGCCATACTGGTACTTTCCGATTATAGTTTTGCAGAACGGGTTAAGAAAGACCAGTCACTGGGCATGTTCCCTTCCACCCAAACTTGGTTGATGATAGTTCATGCATGCACCCTGTCAAAAGATCCCCTCAGCGATTGTGGAGACCTCCATCACATCCGTGGTGGCCTTGTTGTTCTTGAGCTTCTTTATAGCTAAGTCTATCTCTTCTTTATTGGGTGATTGGGTTCTCCCCTTGTCCTATTTCTCCCTCTACTTGATGCCATTTTTTAGAAACAGCTCCTTTGCGTGGCAGTCACCTTGTCAGTGTGCTGAGGCTTAAGTTTCAAAGATTCATCAGACCTGCTGTTTCTGGTGCAACCTAAAATCAGTGGTGTTTTTGAGGAGTAACGAGCAAAAACTGCCCCCCGCCCCCTTTAATTCAGGGTGTTAAGTGGACCAAGTCTATTGGAAGGTTTGCAGCCGGATTGTAAACCACTGGTATTCTAGCGTTGCCTCTTTGGGGTCGTTTCAAAGAGTAACCCTTGACCTTGCTGTACTTTACGGAGCTCTGGTTAAGCCAACCTTTTACTCCTCTAGCTACTCATTGGATTCTAGTGCCAAAAATTAACCAACAAAATTCAACGCTCCACGGGATAACACCGCAAACCAAAACGCGAATAAAATGGAAAAAAAAACCTGCATGGTGGCGATCCGAGACCAGGAAGAAGTTTTTTCTTAAAGGGAAAACCTCAAGGAAGTTCGTTGAACCGGGCAAATCAGGGAGGACCATTGCCCATTAGCCAGGGATTAACACCTCCCAAACAAATGGAAGATGCAACTCCAGGCACATCAACTTTAAGCAAGGGGAGAATACCTTCGAAAACGGAAAAATATGTTGCTAAAGCTATAGAAGGCGCCGATAGTGGGAAGTAACCAATACGAGATACCTCTCTGCCACATAATAAAGCAATATAAAAACCAAACCGCTATTCTCGTCCACTTCCGAGGATGGGCAAACCAGGTGGCCTGGATGACCCCTTGAGGAAAGGACTGAGTGGTTCGGCCTCTCGATGGTACCTCCTGTTTTTATTAGATGGGATGTAACCACAAGAAGCCAGAAAGAACGTAGGTGAAAGGAGTCGGATCGGGTTAAGAGGAAAAGTCACCACATAAATATCTCCTCCCCTAACGCAAGATGCCAAGAAATATAGGACGTCAGCAACATTTGCAGCGGGATCAATACCCACCAATATTAAAATTCAGCGAGCGTGGGCTCTTCTATGCAAGTCCTGCTGTTGGGTGCTGCCCTTCTTACCCTGGACTCTTCTATTAGGATGTATCCGGCTCGAAGGACCAAATATTATGCTCTAATTAGGCTTTTATGAATGGGCAATCAGACACTCAATAGCTCTGAAAATAATCTTCAAAAAATACTTTTAAATAAAACACAACCAAAACTTTTAGTGTAAAGTCCGTAAGTTTTATTCACCCTTCATTTTACCTTATCGTTGGTATAAAGGTTGGTATAACTTCTTATAGGAAATTGTTCTGAATACATCCTAATGGAAGAGTCCACGGTAAGTAGGGTATGTATTTGAAGCGATATGATGGGCAGCTTCTAAAAGCAGTTGTTCTGCCAACGTAGAACCCTCAAGTTTCTGTCAGTGCTCAGTTCATTCATTCATGATTGGCTTTTTTTTAACTTACAGGTGTTGCTTTGACTGTGAGATTCTTTGATCTCCTTGAGGTGGGAGGCTGCCTACGCTCTCTTCTTTCTATGCAGGTTCATCATCTTATCTCTTCTCGTTGATTGATACTTCTCTCTCGCTTCTCTTGTTTTCCTCTGCAGCCTATAAAAATTGCGGTTTCAGCTTCCTTTTTGATGATATCACGATACTGCAACCACTGGTTTTCAGCCTCTGTGGCAGATGAATGCACAGCGTCGAGTTTTTCGCTCACATAATTTTGACTGTAGGTGACGAATATAATTACAAAATTTTATGTGTTCACTATAGTGGATAGTTCACTATTTCGAGATCCACTAAATCGAGCGTCTACTGTAGTTTTAAAAAGTAGTCCAGAAGCATGAATAAGAATCGATCACAAAATCTGTTATATTAAATAAGTAAAACTTTTCACAAAATCTGTGTTAATTTTCTTGACACACGCTGCTTCGCATGCATTTTTATTTTGTCTTTCTTCCTTAACAAAATAGTAAGCCACAAGTACCTAAAAAAATCCAAAGTGCAATGTTCGTATATCGTGCTTATTAAATTAACCATATTCTCTTTTGATTTTTACTTGAGAAAGAGTTCAATCTGCAAAATGTGAACGTATACCTAGTTTAAAGCTTCTTTCTAGTTTGTATGTGTGAGTTTTCCTCGAACTGTAAATTAACTGCCAACAATACTATATAACATGTGCGAACAAAAGCTTTTAACACATAATCAGATTAGATAGTCACTTTTAAATTTAAAAAAAAAAGGAATTGTTGTATGCGAGTGCGTTGCATTTTGTTTTTTATTTTTGTATCAGCTTTAAGAATATTAACCTTTTCCCTATAAAATTAAATTACATCTGGGTCGCATGAATTAAGGCTAAATGGTTTTGATTTTATTTTCCAATGAAATGACAATTTCC
This sequence comes from Dasysyrphus tricinctus, assembly GCA_963921185.1. Classification (NCBI taxonomy): domain Eukaryota; kingdom Metazoa; phylum Arthropoda; class Insecta; order Diptera; family Syrphidae; genus Dasysyrphus; species Dasysyrphus tricinctus. Next base: position 49,166 of record CAWUEQ010000159.1, read on the forward strand.
ATTGCATTTCAAATGGTTTTAAGGTATTTGTTTCGGATTTTTGTTGGTGTTTTTCATTAAAAGCGAGTGCTGAAGGAACTGTAAATAAACTACAGAAAATTAAAGGCTTTGTTTTTTAATTATGTTACAAAAAATTGTATTCTTTTTGCTACAAATGTATAATAGGTAAGTACCTTTTACTCACTCACTTACCATGTTCATAATAATCAATGCTTATATGTGCTCTCTAAGAGTCCTGGAGAGTGCTAGGACGCCACTTCGGCCCTAAGCTCAATGAAATGAAAATCCCTTTGCACACCTCCGCTTGGTAGAGTGTAGAGAGTGGTTAACGCTAACGTGCAGGGGACCGAATAGATGCCGTGATAAGCAGACAGACAACCCAGCGATGCTGGCACAAACTTTGTCCTCGGGATGGTTAAAAGCCCTCTAAAGACGGAAGAACTGCAGGTGGTGGTCAACGGCATGATAGTCTGGTGGCGGAGGAGCCTTTTTTTTTAAAGGCCAACGGCAGCAGCAAGAAGCGCCTGTAACCCATATTGGGCGGCTACATGAGGCGTCTGTTTTCCCATAGCGTGTGGCCTCGAGAAGTTATGTGTTTGACCATACAAATGACGGGTTTTTCTGTCAAATCTGAGCTTATGTATGTTACTAATAGTATCTCGGAAATCACCATGGTGGAAGGATATATGCTTGTACATGAAATATGACAACAACTAGAAATGAGTCCCCAAGAAGTAACCATTTTATGGCGAATCCTTCTGCAGCTTCGGCTGCTGTAAACCGCACATTGGATTTGGACTTTACCTTAAGATCAGAAGGCTGGGCATCAGCGAAACTAGGTGGAGAGGAAGAGCCGAATACAGATCTGACTCTGGGCAAATGAGAATGCTGTTTTCCGGGAAGGATGAAAGAGAGGGTGGCCAAAGGCTGCATGGTGTCGGAATTATGTTGAACGAAGAAGCGAGGCGTAGTCTAATATCCTGGGTGCCTATTTCTGCAAGAATAATGACAGCAAGGTTCCGTTTAAAAATTCGTAACGGCACAATAATTCAGTGCTACGCCTCCATAAATGAAGCGACCGAGGAAGACAAAACCGCTTTCTACACTCATCTCAATTCTCAACTCAGTTTACAGAGGTGTTCCGAGAGCCGACATCATAATTGTCATGGGAGATCTCAATGCCCAAGTCGGATCAGACAACGACGGTCTAGAACGCGTGGTGGGGGGGAAAATGGCTTGGGGTCACGGAATGAAAATGGCGATTTACTGGTCGATTTTTGTAACGCTAATCGTCTTGTACTGGGTGGGACTGTGTTTACACATAAGACTTGCAAAATAATCACCTGGGTACATCCAGATGGTTAAACTGAAAACCAAATTGACCACATCATGATTCAGCAGCGATGGAGGAAGTCAATGTGCGATGTTTGAAGCATTAGAAATGCCGACATGGGAACCATTTGGTTCTCATGAGTCTCAAGCTACAAAATGCAGCTGTACAACGACAACCACAGGCAAGGAATTCGAAGTTCAATAAAAATGCTTTAAGTGATCCCAGCATATGTCGTAACTATGTCACCAACCTTAACGGCAGAGCTTCGTCATTAAACGGAATACAACATTCAACAATTGATGAGATGTGGGGTGATATAAAAAGCGTTTTTATGGATGCTGGATCCGAAACTGTACCCAAGCAGTCGAGAGTTAGAGACTCTTGGATATCCCAAGACACCTGGGATAAAATCGAGCTTCGCAAATCGTTGAAGATGCAAATAAACGCCGAAGCAGATGCTCAACGAAAGGCTGAAATGCGAAAAGAGTATCGCCTAGCACATAAAATGGTCTATCGCTGTGTGAGACGTGACAGGAGGGTGAGGTTAGACAGTCTCACAGAAAATGCGGAAAACGCTGCAAGAAGAGGAGATATGAGGGAATTGTACCAAATATCCAAGGAAGTTATCGAACAAAAAAGCAACACCAATCATCCTGTAGTGGATGTGGATGGTATACTTTTGGTATCAATCGAGGATCAGCTACGCAGGTGGAAGGATCACTTTTGTGCCTTGCTAAATGAGAATTCCATTGAGCAGAGTGCTGAAGTGCCCCAACTGAACGAGATGCGCAGATCTTATTGGGTTATTCATATCGAACCCCCTACAGTACTGGAAATCCAATCTTCGATAACTCTTCTCGAAAACCGCAAAGCAGCTGGACTTGACGGAATACCAGCTGAATTCCTGAAAGCTGACCCCGTCAGAACGGCTAGTATGCTACACGTGTTGATAGAAGCAGTGCGGAAAAACGAAATCTATCCCAGCGACTGAAAGGGTGGTGTGATTGTTAAGTTGCCAAGGAAAGGTGCCCTTAAGAACTGCAGAAATTACAGTTTTGTCCGTTTTTCCAAAACTAATGGCAACCATCATTCTCGAGCGAATAAAGGATAGAATCGAGTCTACACTCCAGAGGCATACACCCTGCGTATCGTCCTCGAGCAGACGATGGAATTTCATTCACCGCTTTACCTCATGTTCGTCGATTTTGAGAAGGCTTTTGATCGAGTTAGCCGAGAGTGCATATGGAAATCGTTGCTTGGTAGAGGAATTCCGCCAAAAATAGTTGCCATTATCAAAGAGTCCTACAACACCGCATGGTTTACACTATGGGCAGCTATCCGACTCCTTCGTTGTGTAACAGGGTGTGAGACAAGGTTATGTTCTATCGCAAGTTCTCTTCCTGCTGGTGATGGATGACGTATTGACGGCCAGTGTTGGTACAGCTGAGCAACAGGGCATTGAATGATAGAGACCGTTCGAAAGGCTCAGTCATTTAGACTATGCCGATGCCATAATGTCTACCGGAAAATAACATCAGTGAGCTGAACGGGATGTGTCAAACACTGCAAGTGAAGGGAGAGTCGAGTGGTCTAAGAATAAACAGCAAAAAGACAAAAATAATGCTAACAGGCCGCTCCACACAGCAGCTTATTATTCTACAAGAAACGCCAGTGGAAGAAGTCGAACAGTATAACAACCTTGGCAGTATTGTTTGTGCAAACGGTGGTACGGATCTGGACGTTAAAAGTAGAATAAATAAAGCTCGTGCTGCCTTCAGTACTCTGTCCCAATTTGGAAATCCAGTCAAATCCCCTTACGCACTTTGTTGAAATTCTATGAATCCAATATCAAATCTGTGCTGTTATATGCTTGTGAAAGCTGGAAAGTCACGTCTACCTTTCCGAGGAAATTGCAGGCATTTGTGAATCGCTCTTTACACCACTTCCTAAAGATTCGCTGGCCACAAATAATATCAAACGACGAATTGTGGCGCAGGACAAGTCAAGAGCGGCTGGACGTCGACATAAAAAAGCGTAAATGGCGTTGGATTGGTCACACACTGGAGGAAACCAAACGATGAAATTGCAAAGCAGTCCTTTAAATGGAATCCTCAGGGAAAACGGCGGGTTAGAAAACCAAGAAGAACATGGAATTCAACTGAATCCCAGAGAAAGACGTGGCCACAGTTAAAATACCATGCAGCAGACCGTGAAGGATGGAGACGTTATGTTGACGCCCTATACCCCAGGACACGATGATGCTGAACCATCACTGATCCACCACCGTATTTAAACTACAATTCGAATTGTTGTAAGGCAGATCTTCATTAGGTTTCTTGCACACATAATTAATATGGTTTGCCATCAGGAGCTAAGCTCTTAAATTGTCTTTTCTTAAGTGTATGTAAGGCATTCCCCGATCGAAGAATTCCAGTTCTGATGGCTTTTGGTTAAGTGGAGTCATACCAGTAGACATGGTGGCAGATTAGTGGGTTGTCAAGATATTCCCTTTAGAAAATGGCAAAAAACGGAAATATGGATTTTTTTTTTAACAAAATAAGCAAAACCTCTTGAAAGTTCTATCCATCTTATCAAAGGGCCCCGTGGTGCCCAACCAAGCTCACAGCACTACACCCTTTTAACCGGAACAAACTCAGGCGATTTTTTATCCCCCTCTAACTTGAGTACCAAAGTCAGAAACATCATATTCGCAGTATTTTTTGAGCTAGTCAAACACAGTAAGCTCACTAAACATCTATCTCCTTAGAATTCGTAGTTTCTGAGGTATAAAGGACTTCGGGAATCGCTGAAACTGCAAGACTGACTTATTCACTGACTCACTGATTAACTGACCGACTCACTCACTGACAGATCATCAAAATTATGGAGCACATCCCGACATTGTAGAATTTTGAAATTTCGAACAACGGTAGGTCTTGAAGTGCATGCAAAGGAACAATTCGAAAAACTGCAATTTTTCATTTAGGGGGCGTGGCATCTACCCACTTTCTCAAAAATTCTTATAAATTTTATGGGGCACTTCCGACTGCTATAGACCGATGGAAATTGGTAAAGCGGTAATACTTGAAGTGCATACAGGGATAGATATGGTGCACTTGCAGCTGTCATAGAATGATGAGAATTGCTAGACAAGTAGGGCTTGGGGTGCATACAAAATGAAAAATCAATCAATTTGGAATTTTCTGCTCAGGGGGCATGGCATCCACCCATTTTTTAATAATTTTATCAATTATATGGCACTTCTAATTTTTGTAGAGTGATGAAATTTTTTTATTAATTTTTTTTTTGTTGTGATTTGTCTGTACTAGAAGAAGAAGAAGAAAATAAAAAATAATAGAAAATTAATTATTTTTTTTTTTTTGCTTTTGATGACTATTGAGTGAAATTCAAACTGAAAATTCTTAAATTCCGTGGCATAATGGTTGGACTGTCATGCCGAAGGTCTGGGTTCGATTCTCAGCCGCTAAAAGTGTTTTTTTCCTAGGTACTGCCTCTTGCGTGGCAAACCCTCTATGAGGACCTACCTATCATGTTATGACTAAGTGCTTCTCATCTAGCCGTTTGGTCTCGGCAAAAAATTGTAGGTCCCCTCCATTCCTGCCAAAAACACTCACACAGGAATGATTGAGAGTTGTAAGTCACTAGGCCCACGTTCACCACGAGCTGTTGCGTCACCAAATAAAACTAAAAAACACTGAATGATTTAAAACAATAAACAATTGTATCTACCTAATTCAAAAAAAGTGCTTTAGATGTTCATTCATAATAAGGATGTTTATAAACGTCTTATAAAATTAAGTAAATTTTCTTTACCCACTTGATTTTTAAAAGACACGCATTTACGTAGGTATTATGCAAAACATTCTCAATAATGCCTCCCTTATATAGATAAAATATTTCGATTTAATGTAAATTTTATATTATTGTTCTGATTATCCTCCTATTCCTGGTTTGATTTTCTTGAGTGTTTCTTATAATGCTCTTGGATATAAACATTTTAATATACATACCTACATAAATCTTCTATTTATGTAAGCTCGTTGTTAACCCTTTTATGCCAAAACAAAAGTAAGTTTTCGACCTCAAATATTTCATATTACTTTGTTTCAAAAATACATACAATACACATAATACATAGATATGTATATCCACACACAAATATTTATAAAACGTATTTTTGAAATCGAAAATTTTAAGGATACTATAGGGAGTCCTGTCAAAAAGAAGTTAGTTAAAGTTGTTTGGTGTTTTTCCATGACTCCTGGTCCAATACCTTTGTATTCATTCTAAAAGTGCTATAGGGCATGACTTCTGGTTTGCTGTTTAAGGCTTTTGCCTTTCCTGATACAAAACTAATCCGTTTGGGGTCGAAGAACAAAAGAAGATACTTTAGATACAAGATAGCAGATCAAAGAGGGAGGAAGCGTATATAGAAACTTTTCCTAAAAAACAAAATAAGCTACAAAATAAAGTTTTAAATTAGTTTCCAATTTTTGTGTGATTGTTTCTCTTTTGAAAAAAAATATTTTTTTTTTTGAGGAAAGAGAATGTATATTTTTCTGTTGTTTTCGGATATTTGTTTTGCTACACTTTCATACATGAGTAGGTTATGAGATTGAGAATATTTTTGCAATAAATTTCAACTTATTATGTTAAATGCTATGATAATTGTTTTGCCTGTTTGGTTAGGACTTTCAAATCAATTTATGATCTTATAAAAAGGTCATTCTGTTCAATCGATGCTATTTTCTTTATTCTTATTTTTGTTTATTGTTTGTCTCATTATAATGAAAAAAGGTTTGTAGAAGAAATGACCCTTTAACCTGGTCGATAGCAGGGTTAATATTGATATTTATGTGTTAGACCCCTTGAAATAATGTAGATTTTTCTCATGTTTTGGAATATCTGTATCTGTTTTTTTAGTTTGAATGAATTTATCTACTTTTTGCTTTTTCTTAAGTTCAAAAATTTTAATCTCAAAGAGGATGTTGAACCTTAAAAGTTTTCTTTTATTTTTCACCAAAAGAAGAAGAAAAGATGAAACTAAATGTCAAAGTATATGGAAACATATTTATTGTGTACAATTCATGAATTATAATAACTAAGAACTCTTATGAACCCATTTTACTTTTGACCATGGTAGAGGATTACAAGTAGGGAGGATCTGGGAAACAAAAGTTTATATCTCCCATTTTTTTTTTCAACGGGAGTGGTTTCAGTTTATAAGGACATTAAGGAATTTTGTTATATAGATTTATGAATAAGAAATAACTGGTTTTAACACAATTCAGGATGTGAAATTTAAAAACCCAAAGTATTAAAGAAAAAACTTTTCTTCTCCAGTTTTTCAAGCAATTCATTTAGGTATAGGTAGTAGGGTGATTCAAAAAAACACTTTTCTCGAAAATCAACCCATACCAGGCGGAACTATTAAGGTTACTTTCAGACCAAAATATCGACATTAATGAATTTTAATTTGAAGGTGATTTAGAAAAAAAAGGCGTTGCGGGTTATTGTGATAAACTTCTTAATTTTTTGCTCGAAATTTATGAAAATTTGATACAAACATTGTGAACTAATATTCTTTAAGAAAACGTATCGCAGTACACTGAAAAAAATTGTATTATGATAAAAAATACTTATTTATTTATAAAAAAAAAATATTTTATAACATGAACGGCAGTTTGAACTTAGCCCCGGTGATACTGTAATAAAACTTTATAAATAGCATGAAAACAATGTAGCATACGCAGAACCTGCCCAAAGAAATATTTTATTCAATATATCAATTTTAACGATTAATGTCCGAGGGTTATTTGAAAAAAGTCCTGTCTTAACAACAAATAATCATTAATTAGAATAATTTTGTTGATTTTCTGGTAGAGATACATTAAATGAATGCCCTGTATAAATTTCAAGTAATTCCTATTAGTACTTTGCTCACGAAAGTCTTCTAAAATTTTTGGTGCGTACGCTCTTCATCAATTGAAAGTTCTCAGTCTTATCAGCAAAAAAGTCATTACAGAATTTATTTTTCCACACTGTCGGAAGCTTCGCCATTTTTAAATTATTTGATGAGTAATTCTCATTTTTCCCACTTTATCAAAATTTATTATTTTTAGGCTTTAGGCTTAGGTATAAGGCTTGCAAATTGTGGCTGATGATGCATTACCTTCAAAACAAGAATCTCTGTTTGTGTTCGCGTACCATCATTTTACATTGCAAAAAACTATTTGTAATAGTGCCATAGCATCTTCAAAACAATTAATGGTAAATTGGAAGCGCCTAGGTATCTTTATCAGCGATCTCCTTAGTATTTTGGCTAGAAGTTCATTACTAAACTTCTTCAATATTGGTCAATTTTGCCTATCAACCTCACCGTTTGGCCGTGGCCAGTAAGGTATGGTATTAATCAACTTGATATTGTTAAAATTACAATAATTTTGAAATTCTTCACTTGAAAACTGTCTTCCATTATCGGCAGTTACTACCCGTGTTTTGTTGGAAAATCTATCAATAGTATAGTAGGATTTTACACGAATAACAAAAACAATATCCGCAGTATGAATACTACCGATAAAAGTTAGAGTTGGGTAGTTCCGGACCTGTATAGTTCCAGGAACTATATCTTCTGTCGGAACGATTCCAGTTCATTCCGGAATCTAAACTCAAACATGTCCTTAGTTCCAACATCACATAGCCAGAATTAAAAGAACTAAAAGACCTAAACAAACGCATACACAAAAGTTTTCATGCATAGTTCAGTTTATAGTTCCAGTTCCCACTTGACTTCAACTTCACCACAGCCAGAGCCAACGAGCTTACATGTATTATCTCTCTAAAGCAGCTATACTCAACCTGCGGCCCGCGGGCCGCATGTGGCCCGTCGAGCTGTTCTAAGTGGCCCACTTGGCATACTTGCATAAATATGCGATTTTATAGAAAAACTGAATACCATAAATCAAAATTTACATTCGTTTGGAAAAAGTGCCTAAATCGATTTCCTCGCTTCTTTTACAAAATGAAGCAGTGCCCGAAATATAAAATAAAGAGTGTTGTCAGTGAAAGACAAGTGGAAATAGCTCAATCAACGAAGGAAATGTCACTTTGTCTTTTCGTTTTCACGAATGTCTGATAGTCTTTTCGTTTGGTCCTCCTGTAGCGTCCGGTATCATTTCAAATGCTTCTGAAAAAGTTCATTTGGCACAAGATGACAGTTCTTCTTCTGAAGATTCTGGATTTGAAGAAGGAATCACAACTAGAAGCACGCATACAATATTCATGCGCACAATTGAAATGCCAAAATTGTCAAATGCTATTTGTTATTTAATTTTGGAATTGTCATTTTCACTTATACTTAAATTTGGAGTCAAAAGGAAACATTTCATCCTCTCTATTATCGTCATCTTCATACCTTACTGTAGATACGGAGTTTACTCAAAATAAAAACCCAAGGTGGAGACATTACACCTGTTCCTTAGTTAGTCGCAAACAGTTTTAGACCGCCAGATTTAGTGCAGACCAGTAGAATTTGTCACTTGTGGAACGGGTCTGCGGTCTGCACTAAATGTGGCGGTCTGAAACTGTTTGAAACTCGGCAAGGAACACAGCAATTCGCTGCTGTTATTGAGGAGTATCAATATTCAGAGAACAGCTGTGTGAAAGTTTCATCACCCAAATGCAACAACTAAGTGCACAAATGCAACCAAACCCAAACTTCAGAATCAAGAAAAGGGTTGCAACTTGTTGGTTTGGCATTCTGGAATCGGGATCGGAGAGCTTCGGAGGGTACTTCCGAATTACCAAACGAAAACGCTATGACAAAAGCAAATATTTTGCTAACGTGTGAAAGACACAGATTTTGCAGTTGAAACTCAAATTGTAAGTAATTTTGAGAAGTTTCACCAGTTTTGCTCTCAAAAGTGAAGACACAAAATAAAAAAAAACAAAAAGACTGTGAAATGAGTGCCCACAGTATAAATTTTCCCTCTTCTACTTCAAGTAATAAATAATATTCCTGACAGAAGAAAAAGTCAGAAAGTCGACGCTGGATTGAAAAATTAACATCTTGGATCTACATACCTTGGGGAGTCATCGTCGTTTTCAAAATTCAATCCTACAAAAAATGGGTAAGGAAATAAACGAATAAGGTTAGCATGCAGGAACAGGCCAGATCCTGAAAAAGGGTTCTAAATTTCAGAAATCAAATTAATTTTTATATTAAAATTAATAAACCATTCAATTTAAATTACTTCACCCCTAAAGTCCAAAAAATAGTTTATGTTGCGGCCCGAGGCAACATAGCTAAAACGGTTTTTTGGCCCTTATGAAAAAAAGGTTGAGTATGGCTGCTCTAAAGAAAAACAAAAATGTGAACAAATAAAATACACACTACACACACGTCTGCCATGGTTTGTTTATAGGTATAGGTACACGAGAACTTTGTGCACATGGAATGAGTGAAAGGGGTGAAGCATAACTTCCGAACGCTCGTATGCATTTATGAAAAGTATACTGAACGAGATACATACATACATAGATAGTGATCATTGGATATGGAACTAATATAAAATATGGAGCTGAAACCGAAAGGAACTATGAACATTCATAACAGATCCGGAACGATGATCGTTCTCGGATCTGTTATGAATGTTCATAGTTCCTTTCTGTTGTAACGATGATCGTTCTCGGATCTGTTACGAATGTTCATAGTTCCTTTCTGTTTTAGCTCCGTATTTTATACTAGTTCCATATCCATACCCTAGTTTTCTCCCTTCATAGTTCCATTCAAACAAACAGAAATGTATTTGGCTGCGAAATATTTATATATAGGTAAATATAAATCTAATTTATTTACTTGCGATATATGTATGTAGGGTACTATAAGGCATATAAGGCAAGTTTTGGATTCGTGTAGAAAAAAGTTTGAGATAACAATCAAACATGATGTTAAGATGATAGAGAACACCAAAAAAGTGGGTGGCACACTTCTGTCTGTCTGTCTGTTCGTCTACAGCCTAAATGGCTCGATCGATGTTCTTCAAACTTGGTACATAGTGGTTTTTGGTGATTATGTCCACACATTTTTTTTCATTTTTTTTTAAACTAAAAATAACGGTACCTACCATACAATTGTTTTAAGCAATTTTACATAATCATATTTTTCTTAAAAAAAATTAATACATTTTTTTCAGTAAAAGCTTCTTTTGGGTGGGAAACCAAAGAAACAAAGAACCTTTTTTTTCAATTTTTGATTTTCTTCAAAACGGTACGACCGATTTCCATTATTTTTTTTTAATACAGAAGCTTTCAAAAAATATAGATAGTCTTGTGGACCAAAATTTTTGAAAAACAATTTTTTGGATTTAAAAAAAAAAAACTTTTTTTGAAAATCAAATATTTCGAAAACGAAATGATCGATTTTTTTGAAACTCGATTCTTAAGAGTTGTTTTGTACTCTCTAAAATATTTTTAGAAAAAATTTTACATTTAGGAAAAAATAACGGTAGGTACCTACCTTCAATACAAAAGTTAAAAAACAGCAAAGGAAAATATTTGTTTGCTTAAGAACGACTCCTATGACTTCGAAAAAACTTTTTTCATAAACTAAAATTAGTGTGATCTACTATCAAAAGTTATAAAATTTTACACTTGGCAACTATTAATAGTACCTGTCAAAGAAAGTATTTTTTTATTTTGAATTATCTCGTTATCGGCTTAACGGATTTAGATGATTTTTATATACAAATTGCAAGTAAAATTGAATTATCTATATTGCATATCAACATTTTTTTTTTTGAAAATTCGATATCTCAAAAACGGGTGGACAATTTTTTTTCAAATTTTGTTCTTATATACACGTAAATATATGCTTTAGGTTTGCATGCCAAAATTTGTTCTTAAAAATGTTGTTAGAATTTTATATATAAAAAATTATTTTTTAAAAAACCGCTCCAACGATTTTAAAATTTTGTTCCCATACAATCATATTCAATCAAGAATTAAGATGGCATTCTTTTTTTCACCCTAAACTGTCTTCAAAGGAGTTGTTTTAGCTAATTTAAAAATCGTATTTCATGCTTCTCTACATTTTTTTTATTATTTCCATGTTTTTATATCCAATTTTCTTAGACCCGCAGTGTGTGGAACATAAGAGCAAGTACGTGCGACCCAGTCGTGTATTTTATTTTCTTCTGCTGAGTCTTGTGTTGACTCATTAACTGATGTTTGATAATTTTTGTTTTATTTGCTTTCGGCTTAAGAAATAATTTTTGCAATTGAAGGATGATGATATGATGTATTAAGAATCCTCTAAGAAATCTGAAATTTTCAGTTTTTTACTGCCCCGGAAAAGGTTTATTTTTTGTTCAATTGGCTGACATTTGGATCAAAATAAACTTTTTCCGTCGAAATATAGTTTGTCCCCCAATGCACGAAAAGTATTCAATTATTTGGATTGAAGCTACATTTAGTTCCAATCACGAATCATGAATATGAAATGAAAAATCTTAATAGTTCCGCGGAACTAGTTCCAGGAACTAGTTCCGATGGAAAAAAGAATCGTTCCATGTCCGTTCCGCAGTTGGAACTGTTTTGCGCAACTCTAATAAAAGTTAAAGTAGAACCTTACTACGGATGGGTTTTTGACATTTATACGAGTCTCGAATGGATCTTATGTGATTTCGTTCTCAAATGTTGGTACGATTGATATTGCATTTGTATCTCGATGGCTGTGTTCGTTGAGTAGTTGTGCATTTGGAATCATGGGTTTTCCATTGGGGAAAAAAATCAATCTGTTACTGTTTGATATTATTTAGTTTTGTTAATGAAAATGGACTAACTGGGCTTATTGTGCAAGAGAAAACAATAGAAAAGATAATTAAGTTTTGCTATGTGTCCACCAAAGGTTTATCTCAGTTTAGATTAAATAAATCTTTTTGGTGTTTCCACCGCCCAAGAAGATTTAAAAATGATTAAGTTTGACAGCACTTTCTAAAATGCAAATGGTGTTTCTATGTTTCTTATGAAGTGCAATTGAGATAGTTTGATTCGTGTTAAACAATGAAGAACTGAATAGTTCAGCACCATACAAGAATATGCAACCTACTCCATGTGCATTTTTTTTTTTTTTTTTTGACTATAACAAAACTATATTTTTTGTACACAAACATGCAAATAAACAGACCATAATGCATAATCTGTAAAACCAACTCCTCCACACAGGTTTTTCTTCACAAATTTTGACTCGACTCCGATCCCCGACCGGAATCGAGTCGAATCAAGCTCATTTCAACTCGATTCAGGTATACAAAGAATTGAGGCGTATTGAAGTATTTATTTTATGTCAAATTGTTTGGTTAAAACTTTGAAATCGACCGCCAGATTTCCAGATGTTTTCTTACCATATCTTTCTTGAAAATTGTCCATTTTATTAGTTTTAGTTAGTTTTTTTTGCTGAAGTTAATTTTAACCTTTTGATTTTCACAAAACTTTCTTCTATTTGTGTTTTTTTTATTATTATTCTGACAGGTCTTCTTTCAGTTGTACCAATTTGTAAATAAAAAATCTGGCTACTGCCGATGCGTTTTCTTGGGAATTTTCTACTATACTATTTATAGAATGCCAAAAAACACGGGTATTGATAAGGGGAGTCCAAATCGTGAAAATATAATTAGCACACGGTTAATTATCTCTTTAGAATCAATCTTTTTCATAATTTCAATTTCATACCGACTATAATATAATCAACGATTACAAACATGTGGTGATTTGATGGTAGCGGGTCCAAACAATCTATATCAAGTAGCAAGGTGTTGCCAAGGTTTTGACGGTAACAACTTTCTTCTCAATGGTAACTGGTGCTTATGGTGCAGATACCAACGTGCATCCCCCACAACGATGACATTCAATCTGTGGAAGAGCACGATATTGATATACGGTTGCTTTTTTTCCAAGACCTCAATTTTGAATTAATTTTATTTATTTCACTAATTTGCGGTTGTGGCTTATCTGCATCGAAAAATGGTCTTGTTGGGCAACGTTTTCAGAAAATTTCACAACTCGCAGAATTTCTTCAAGTCTGGCATCACCTTGTTTGAATAAATCTCTTCGTAGAGTGGCTGATCGGAAATTTTTGATGATTTGATCTTTTATATTTTCTTCCAAATTTGATCCAAAGTCACATCTATCAGCTTGCATACGCAATCGAATTGTAAACATGTTAATACTTTCTTCTGACTTTTTTCATTTGTTTTGGTACATGTGGTTCATAGGTGGTATTTGACCTCGGTAGGAAGAAGGTATTTAATTTAGCGATAGTTCTTTCATACTGTGTCCTCTGTGGAATGTATTCTTCGATATTTGCTAGTGGTTCAAATGTTGTATTTGCTGAAAGATCTGGTAGTAAAGCGATTAACATTTTTACTCTTGAGCCAGCAAAATGTAAAAGTAAATCGTGCTTCCAGTTTTCATCACGGATATGACCTGCTCGAATCATAGTTTCAAAAGAACACAACCACTTTTGCCATTCGATTCCAACTCTATCTGTATGTACAGAATAATCAAGTTCTTGGACTTGAAGGCCCAACGGTCTAATCGTATCTAAAAAAAAAAGTAAAATTACCTTAGAACTAGCTTAAGAAACTTATTTAGTTCTTTCTTTCAACTCGCTAAGTTAAGTTCAGATTAGTTATTCGACACATAAATTCTGAGGTAGGGTCATATGTTCACAAATAAAAAATTGTTTATGAATTTATTACTTAATCAGGTAGGTCATAAGACAATAGTTGTTAATTTTTCTTATGTGGACTTATTACCCTGTGATTATATTTATGTGTCGGATATCTAATCAGAGCCTTATTTGAACATTGTGAAACAAACCCTTATTATTTTATTTCCGCATTTAAGGCTCAGTCAAACAAATATTTTCCGCATTTAAGCATCAGTTAATAAAATATTTTCCGCATTTAAGCATCGTCAATTAAACAAATATTTTGTATCTTTTGACTGATTTAGTTTTGCATTTAAGCTTTTAGTCCAGTAACCTTGTAGTTTCATAGTACTGAGACCTTGCGTCAGGTCCGGTAGTTCTGAATTTTTGCTGAGTTGTTAATGATGTTGTCCTAGTATTAAATCTGATTTTTCGACCTCGAGCGCCGAACGCAACATTGGTAAAAATCCAAAAAACCGCGAATTTCTCGCGGTTTTTTCACTTATTGGCTATTTTAACCATTACGCCTTAACTTCCGAATAAAACATTGCTCTACGATTTCAACCTTACTAAATTTGCTTCAATTTGAGTCCAAAGCCGGTTCTGTAGACATAACGGTTTCCAAGGGACGGCACTTCAAAATATAGCAATAAAAAATTTAAAACAACAAGTATAGTATATAAAACAGTATAATAACAAAAACATTGTCTTTGGCATATGTTGCATCAAAGCAAATAGAGCGTGTAGATTGGGCCAAAAGAAGAAAACAATAGTACCGGATGGGGGGTATATATCCCCCCGTTTAGGTGGGAGGGGCAATTTTAAGAAAAGTTGACTTCAAATAGAAAAATAACCATAAAAATACAATGGTAATATCTGGACGAAAATCCATTCCTCATCTCAAAGCCAGAAATCCATTATTTAAATTTTTTTTGAAATAAAGTTTTTCTAGCTGATAGTTTTTGAAAAATTTACTTTCAAGCTCAAAATTTTGAGAAAAAGACGATTTTTTTTTGTTAATCTATTTTTATTTTTATTTTATGGTATTAAGTACTATTTTTGATTTTGAATTGCAATGCCCTTATTAATTCTTAGTTAAAAACTGAAAACCAAATGCTAAAATGACTTTTAGTTTTTGAGAAAACTGAAATTAACATGATCAACTTCACTGTTTTCAGTCTAGTATCCTTTTTCTTCGGGGTGGGAGGGCTCTGCCTCAGGTGCGGTAGTTCTGATTTTTAGATGAGTTGTTTATGATGTTGGCCTTCGCAATAATCCAAGTTTTCGACCTCGAGCGCCGAACGCAACTTTGTGAAATACGCAAAAAACCGAGAAATTTTCGCGGTTTTTTCAGTTATTTTCTATTTTAACCTTTAAGGCCTGGTTTTCGATTATAACTTTGCTCTACCATTTCAAAATAATTAAATGGGCTTCAATTTGAGCTAAAAATCAATTCAAATTGTGAATTTTTTAATCAACTTTTGAATTTAGAATGCTGCAAATCGAATTGAAGGGGGCTTATTCACCCCTTGTGTGAAATCGTTTGCCCCTTTTCAATGATTTTTGTATACTGTGTAGCGTGTCATGTTGGCTTTATTTTAAGACTTTAATCATGAACATCGGATGAGTAGAAACGGAGTTATAATTTTTTAAAGTCAACCATATAAAACTCGAACTAAAACAGTACTCAGTTCAGTACCCACCAGTGGGTTATCGGAAGCGAATGTTTTAGTTCGAGTTTTATATGGTTGACTTTAAAAAATCATAACTCCGTTTCTACTCATCCGATGTTCATGATTAAAGTCTTAAAATAAAGCCAACATGACACGCTACACAGTATACAAAAATCATTGAAAAGGGGCAAACGATTTCACACAAGGGGTGAATAAGCCCCCTTCAATTCGATTTGCAGCATTCTAAATTCAAAAGTTGATGAAAAAATTCACAATTTGAATTGATTTTTAGCTAAAATTGAAGCCCATTTAATTATTTTGAAATGGTAGGGCAAAGTTATAATCGAAAACCAGGCCTTAAAGGTTAAAATAGAAAATAACTGAAAAAACCGCGAAAATTTCTCGGTTTTTTGCGTATTTCACAAAGTTGCGTTCGGCGCTCGAGGTCGAAAACTTGGATTATTGCGAAGGCCAACATCATAAACAACTCATCTAAAAATCAGAACTACCGCACCTGAGGCAGAGCCCTCCCACCCCGAAGAAAAAGGATACTAGACTGAAAACAGTGAAGTTGATCATGTTAATTTCAGTTTTCTCAAAATTAATTAATTAATAAGGGCATTGCAATTCAAAATCAAAAATAGTACTTAATACCATAAAATAAAAATAAAAATAGATTAACAAAAAAAAATCGTCTTTTTCTCAAAATTTTGAGCTTGAAAGTAAATTTTTCAAAAACTATCAGCTAGAAAAACTTTATTTCAAAAAAAATTTAAAGAATGGATTTCTGGCTTTGAGATGAGGAATGGATTTTTGTCCAGATATTACCATTGTATTTTTATGGTTATTTTTCTATTTGAAGTCAACTTTTCTTAAAATTGCCCCTCCCACCTAAACGGGGGGATATATACCCCCCATCTGGTACTATTGTTTTCTTCTTTTGGCCCAATCTACACGCTCTATTTGCTTTGATGCAACATATGCCAAAGACAATGTTTTTGTTATTATACTGTTTTATATACTACTTGTTGTTTTAAATTTTTTATTGCTATATTTTGAAGTGCCGTCCCTTGGAAACCGTTATGTCTACAGAACCGGCTTTGGACTCAAATTGAAGCAAATTTAGTAAGGTTGAAATCGTAGAGCAATGTTTTATTCGGAAGTTAAGGCGTAATGGTTAAAATAGCCAATAAGTGAAAAAACCGCGAGAAATTCGCGGTTTTTTGGATTTTTACCAATGTTGCGTTCGGCGCTCGAGGTCGAAAAATCAGATTTAATACTAGGCCAACATCATAAACAACTCAGCAAAAAATCAGAACTACCGGACCTGACGCAAGGTCTAATGTATATAGTTGCTGGACTATTTCACAAATTTCAAATTTTTCCATTTTTGTATGGCCCTATATATTTAAATGATTTAAATGTGTATATCTTTGTATGTATGTGCAAAACTTGAAAAATATTCAAATCATATCACTTCATAAGGACACACATTAAAGCATATACATTAGGGTTGTCGTTATAATGTTTTTTTTTTAGTTTTAATATTTGGATGGGCCTTAATAAGCTCTAAATGAAGAAAAAAAAGTTCCCTAATTTTTAAGATTTTTTTTTTTTCATCCCCTATAGTCGCTATAGGGGTAAATTAAATTTCCCTTTTTTTTTGGAAACTCGTATTACATCTGCCAAAAAAATTCAGAGCATATAGGTGAGAAGTAGACAAGAAAAAAATCCATGCGGAGGGGGGTAAATTGACGGGAGGGGCAATTTAATAAAATAATTGTATAAAATAGAAAAAAATAATTAAAAAACAACGGCAACACTTGCAGTAATGTTTTGTAGCTTTTTGGGAAGCCAGAAGTCAATTTTAATAGTTGATTATAAAATAAAATTCTTTGAATAAACAATTTCAGCGAAATATGTTTTCAAACCTATAATTTAGAAAAAAATTATTATTTTTCTTCAAAATGTTGAGTTTGAAACAATTTTTTGCCAAAACTGTTCATCAAAAAAACTTAATTCAAAAACAAGCCGCATGAATGGACTTCTGGCTTTCCAAAAAGCTAAAAAAACATTACTGTAAGTATTGCCGTTGTGTTTTAATTAATTTTTTTCTATATTATGCAAATATTTTATTAAATTGCCCCTCCCGTCCAAGAGACATTAGAGACATTACTCCCCTCCTATAGAATTTTTTTTTCTAGTTCCCACCTACATACTCTGAATTGTTTTAGCAGATTTTTCGCGAGTTTTCTAGTATGCAAACAAAATGGGAAATTAAATTTACCCCTATAGCGACTATAGGGGATGAAAATAAAAATCTGAAAAATTTAGGAATTTTTTTTTCTTTATTTAGAGCCGATTTGGGCCCATCCGGGATGAACTCTATTTTAACGACCACCCTAATATACATAATGTATATAATTGCATACTAACTGAGTAAACCAACATATTATTGTTAACAAAAAATCAACTTTATAAACAAATAAAACAAGGTATTGGTGCACATGTTATTTTTAATTTCAGAAATTAATTCAATTTTAATTCAAATTTATTCATTGCAAGTAAAATTAACACCTTCTCCATTATAAAAGTTGTATAAAATCGATATGTATATAATTACTAAAATAAAATTATTGTGAAATGAAATCAACGCACGGATGGAGGATGTTAAATAATTGGGACAGGGAAAATAATTGCAATTCCTCTCACCACTTGTTTTTACATATGGAAATCAGAAAATAAATTACCTTTATACCTTCAATCAAAATACAAAAATTAAACCAATAATACCTACCTCCATATTTTGCCCATATATGTACCATAAAATCTGAAGTAAATTTTTTAAATTCGTATAATGTGAATTTATTTGTTGTTTATGTCTTCGTTTCGTACTTTGATGGTTTTAAGGGTTCGAAAGAATAGGTAGTGTGGCCTATGTTCTTCATTTTCTTGTTCGTTCATTTTCCATTTTGAAATAAAATAAATTCAGCAAGATGAGACACACTGTTTGAACCCTCATTTTTCGGTCTATTCTATAGCTTATAAATCCAGGTATAGTTTGCATTGATCGAGAATACCAAACGCTCTCGGATTGCATCCTGAAATAAACACTATAGACTAGACGATAGTGGTTACCGAGTTACGTGAAGAAAATTACAGATACACAGGTTAACAAAATATCAGTTAACTTTTTGACAAGAAATGTTGTGAAGAATGTTTCTAGGCATACTTTTGGGTACCAAACTCAAATCCGCTAACCATTTAACGCTATCAGCTGGGGTTTTCGGGATACTCCCGTTATTATAATTAATAAAAATAATCGTTTTGGCTATTTTAGAGACACCTGTGAAGTAAGCAGGGAGACTTTCACCAACGCAAATGGGACCTTGACAGAAATATGCAGTCCTAAATTCGCATTTTTTTTAATTTCAAGAATAGGTTAGGTCCAAATTTGTTTGAATAAATTTACAGCCTGTTTGACATGACCTCAAAATTAGCGAAAAATGGCATTTTAGTAAATTTAAAACGGAATTATCACAAAATCTAGAGCTGAGCTAATGGCGCAAAACGGATGACTGATTTGGATTCAGTTTCAGCGCCAAAAATAAGGTTTAGGCGCCAGTTATAGGTATCGTTGAAACTCATCATTGAAAATTTTAATGATTGATGTTGAGTCGTTTAGGAAGAAAAATCATTCATTATATTGGACAAATAAAGCTTAAGAGTTAAGACTTAATTAATATTTCTAGCCAAAAAATTAATCCAAATAGGCACAACTTTCCAAATAAAAAGACTTTTCTTATTTCAATGATTGAACTACCTTACCAATGATCATTGAAAAATTAAAAGTCTAATTTTGTGAAAAGTTGGGCCTATTTGAAAAGTTTTTTTGAGTAGAAATAGTCTTAAGCTTTATTTTTCCATCAAAATAATAAATCAGTTTACTTTCTAAACGTCTCAAAATCAATCGTTACAATTTTCAATGATGAGTTTCAATGATAGCTACAACTGACGCCTTAGAACAAGTCTTCCTGGCCGTGCAAGAACCGTGTAACCATGTGTCGTTGACAATCACTCACGTTAACGATAATTGCTTTGACAGTTATGGGTTTGAAAATTACCTATGTACATGTATAGTTAAACTCGGTCTAAAACAGATCATACATTGACAGGCAGGTTTCAAGAGCTTTTCACTCGAGCTCAACCTGCGATCGTGAATAATTTGTTTATTCAATTCCAAGCGCAAATATGAACAAATTCTTGTTTTAAATTTTCCACAAATTGAACCAACGATCCTTCCAACAATTTTAAAAAGAAAACACAACCTAAAATTACTTTAAATTGTAAAATTTTGCAATTTTATATTTTCTTCGCGACCAATAAGAATTTTCTGCGAACTGTCAAACGCAATCTACAACATCATTAAGCATTCCACAAATCTACGAATGAAATTTACTTGTTAAGAACTCATTTAACTTGTATTTTTTTATGACAACTTGCGTACTCAAATCCGTCCTACTACCAGGATATGCGGAATACATCTTACCGTTCTAGGTTTCAGCTAAGGAAAAGTTGTTTGATCCCTAGTGACAAAATGTTTTTCTTCTGTGCATAAATATAATTGTCTTAACATTGGTAATACATCATTATCAGACTTTTCTGAAAGTGTCAATTTTGCCACTTGTTATCGTGCTATGCAAAGTTTCAAAGTGAAATTCAATGTGTAATCGAACAGAAAATATAAACAAAAATTGCTATTTTTTTGGAACTTTGTATATTAGAGGGAAAATTTTTCCTCTTACTTTCCATGCGAAAAAAAAAATCAAAGTTTTCAAAACAATTTTCTTTCTCTTCTCTGCACCATATTGTATAATATTCAAGGCATAAAATGTTTGCTTTGGTCTAAGCCAGTGCTTGAATCACTAATTTACCTTTAATTAATTATTAATTAACCTTAAAATAGAAAACAATTTTTTTTGGATGCAAAAACCATTTGCATGCAAATAATGCTTTGAGGTGAATATATTTTTTCTTTAAGTGTAAACTGCTCTACAAGAAAAAATTTATTCACCACACCTTTTAACATGCAAAACAATTGCCGCTGCATTATTTTGCATGGCATTCCATGACAGCAATGTTTTTTTTCCTTGAAACTGTAAACCAATCATGCAAAAAGTTTATTTTAATTTTCATTTAACCTCAATAATTTTTGACATGCGGAAACATTTGCATAGTTTCATTTTTTTTCACACGGGAATGGTAAAGAAGGCCTTACAAAAGAATAATTTCTCCTTTGCAAAATTTCGTTTGGTGAATGGAAAATTGCAAAACATAGTGAAAAGAAAAGTGATTGGTGAAATTGCAAAGACAGAGCTCAGGATGACCTCTCAGATTAGCTTGAAATTAAAACTTTAAAGCATCGATAAATAAGAACTTCTACTCTCTGACTATAGATATAAGAAGGTGAAAAACTTAATCCTAGATGAACTTAAATTGGACGGAGGTTAACACAACTCGATGTTGTGAGTTGTTTGTTGTTCATTTTTTGTTTGGGTACTTGTCTTTCCTGAAACCGTGAGCTTATAAATTAGAACATAATATGGTCAAGGACACGAACTTATATCATTACAATTCTACTTGTTTTTTGTCCATAACTCGAAAGATAACTATGTATAGCCAATCTTTTTTCATATACGCCTATGATAGGGTCCTGAAAAACTCACATTTCGTACAAACAAAGTTTCTTGATATCTTTTATAATTTTAGAAATACGGCCTTTCAAAGTGGCTGATAACTTAACATAATTTCGGAAGTGAGATGTAACGTTGAAAGTCCGTACTTCTAAAACTATTAAAGATGTTAGAAAATCTGTCCTATCATACACATATCAAGCTTTTTATAGCTGTTTTTCGAGTTATGAGCAAAAACCTTGTAGAAATGTCACTTTATCAGACCGTGGCCGTGACTACTGACCATATAGATAGATAAAATAGAAGTAGGGTAAGGTAGAAGGACTCGCACACAGACATTCAACCAATTAAAATCTTAAATTATTCATTTGAATCCACTCATATTTTCATCAGCTCACATGTAAAATGTCATTTCCTTAAAACCATTGGCTCGAAATCTTTGCTCACTGAGGTAAACAACCGGTGTGGGACACAAAGAAATAAATAAATCAATTCAACCATACTGGAAATTGATGAAATAAATAAATAATATAAAAAATGAATCGGAGTGCCACATGGAATACGATTTTTACTTCCTCTAAAGACAATTGGGGACATATTGGTTTCGTGGGAAAAAATATTAATTCTTTTTGTATCAAACCATCTTTGTGCATCTTCTAGTCGAACTAGTAACAGGCTTAATAGATAAGTGAATTTTCTTTAAGTCTGAGGCAGACTGTTGACAATTTTCGGTGTTTAAAAAATTAAAAACTGTAAGCTTTTCTTGGCTAAAGCGGTTTTCTGCCTATAAATTTGAAGGCAATAATAAACATGTAAAATAAACGCGTTTTTGTTTTTTTGATATTTCACTTAGTACGATGTTGAAAGGTTTGTTTTCAAAAATGTTTAATTTTATTCAAATTTGAAAAGAAAAACAGAATTAAACTGCAACTAACAAGCAAGTACATACGACCTGATTGTCCTGACATTTTAAAATATTCAGGTATGTACATATGTATACCTATCTACGAAAAAAAAAAACAAAATATATGAAAGAATATGGAAATAAGTGGATGAGTCCGGACTTCGACAGTCAACTCAAACAGAAAAAAAAAAAAAAAACAAAAACAATTTATGAGCTTTTCCATTTTTCTAGTGTTAACACGAATACCTACAATTCCATCAATATTCAGCTTTAAAGACAATTTTATTTTTTATTTTTGTTGCGTAGGTAACAGATTTTCAATATGTAGGTCTACTTTTTTATGAAAATTTGACAGGTGTTTCGACATTGCCTTTGTCAGTTTAATTTCATTAATTACATTCAAAATCAATAAAACACTTACAATAGGTAGGTACACGTACATTATATCCGTGTGTAATAGCTACTTCAGGTTTCAGTATGGATGTGGGGATGTGAAAGTTGGGTACAGAGGTCATCCACAAGCTGTCACCTCGATTATTAAATTTATTGAATGTCAATACGTTAATTACTATGAAAGATTTTGTGTGGTGCTCGAGGGCGGAAGGATATACAACCTGTGAAGTGAAAATCAATCGGTTATTTGTTTTGCCATTTTTCAAATGAAAGCACATAAAATAAGATAATATTTAAATTCAAGTCGATGTCATGTGAAATTGTTTAAAGGGTGCATAAACGTAATTTTTGGTGCTGGAATTCTAATTTGTCAATAATCCCTTTAGGAAATGAAGAAAAAAACTTTTTTTCGCTACTTTTGAGGCTATGTAGCAACAAAATATTTCCATTCCCCGTGATCTTTCTGTGTTTATAAGAAAATGGTTGTCCTAAAGTGGGATGAAGGATTTTAGTCAATTTTATTTTGAGTTGTAACGTTTCGGATGTATTTACCTACAACTTTTTTTCCGCCAACTTTGATTCTTTTTTTAGAAAATTTTCAAAAATTAAAACTTCTTGGAACCAATTTTGTTTTTTTGTTTTTGTGGCTTTATTAAGTCAGAGTATCAAATCAGTACTAGCATTTTACTACAGCTTTTAAAATACATAAAATATGGTGAAGTGTACTAACACTGGAATAGACGATATACCTAATGACACTTTAATGACTTAATGACATTTTCTTTTTTTATTTTTTATTTGTTCTCTGTTTATTTTGTAACAAATAAAAAATAAAATCTTTTGACATTTCTACTTTCCTTTTTACTTGCGATTATAGGTACTATAAGGCAAGTTTTGGACTCGTGCAAAAAAAAATTTTGAGATAACAATCAAACATGATATTACGATGATAGAGAACACCAAAAAAGTGGGTGCCACAATTCTGTCTGTCTGTCTGTCTGTCTGTCTGTTCGTCTACAGCCTAAACGGCTCGATCTATTTTCTTCAAACTTGATACTTAGTGATTTTTGGTGATTCTGCCGACAAATTTTTTTTATTTTTTTTTTAGAACCAAAAATAACGGTACCTGCCATACATTTTTTTTGACAAATTTACATAATCGTATTTTTCTCAAAAACGGCTCGACAACTTTTCTTAAAAAAAATTCTATAAATTTATTTTAGTAAGGGCTTTCTTTGGGTGGAAAACCATTTTTCAAAAATGGTTATTAATAGTACCTACCAAGGAACCATTTTTTTAATTTTTGATTTTCTTCAAAATGGTATGACCGATTTCAATTATTTTTTTTATACAGAAGCTTCCAAAAAATGTTAATAGTTTTGTGTACCAAGATTTTTGAAAAAATTATTTTTTGGATTTCTAAAAAAATATTTCAAATTTTTTTTTGGAAAATCAAATATTTCAAAAACGGCATCATAGATTTTTTTGAAACTCGATATTTAAGACTTTTTTAGTACTCTCTAAAATATTTTAAGAAAAAATTTTACATTTATGAAAAAATAACGGTACCTTCCATACAAAAGTGAAAAAACCACAAAGGAAAATATTTTTTTGCTTGAAAACGACTCCTACGAATTTGATTAAACTTTTTCATATACTAAAATTAGTACGATCTACCATCAAAAATTATAAAATTTTACACATAGCAACTATTAGTAGTACCTGTCATAGAACGTATTTTTTTATTTTGAGTTTTCTCGTTATCAGCTTAACGGATTTAAATGATTTTTGTTTGTACAAATTTCAGATAATATTGAATAATATTGCATATCAAAATTTTCAAAAAAAAAGTTTTTGGATTTTTAAAAAAAGTTTCAAACTTTTTTTTTGAAAATTCGATATCTCAAAAACGGGTTGACAATTTTTTTTCAAATTTTGTTTTTATATACACATAAATATATACTTTAGATTTGCATACCGAAATTTGTTCTTAAAAATGTTTTAAGAATTTTATATATAAAAAATTAATTTAAAAAAAAACCGCTTCGACGATCTTAAAATTTTTTTCCCATACAATCATATTCCATCA
Organism: Dasysyrphus tricinctus; assembly: GCA_963921185.1. Taxonomy (NCBI): domain Eukaryota; kingdom Metazoa; phylum Arthropoda; class Insecta; order Diptera; family Syrphidae; genus Dasysyrphus; species Dasysyrphus tricinctus. The sequence continues at coordinate 73,981 of CAWUEQ010000159.1, forward strand.
TGAATTAAGATGGCATACTTTTTTTTCACCTCAAACTGTCAAAAGAGCTGTTTTAGCTAATTTAAATGTCGTATTTCATGCTTCTCTACATTTGTCTCTCATAATTTCCATGTTTGTATATACAATTTTCTTAAACTCGCAGTGTCTTGAACATAAGAGCAAGTACGTGCGACCCATTCGTGCATTTTATTTAATTTGTTATGATGAATTTTATAACTTCTCTATTTTTGTCGGAGTCCATAATTTTCCCCCCTCTGCCTCTGGGACAAGCTCGAATATATCTGAAAATATCCTTATCTTCAACATTACCTATTTCCAAAATATCGCTATTTTATTTTCAATGTTCTTGGCATTTGCCAAGAGAAAAGGAAGTTATAGGTTATTGATATATTCAAATGGTTGGGGCACATGCAAACATGCATAAAAAGGATAATGCCCCGCAAGAAAATTCACAAATAAATTGCGAATATGTTGTTTGCCTAAAATTATTCAGTTGAGTGATTTTCTAATTTCGGACTTCAAACTTGCTTTCCAGTACCTGTATCCGCTACGCTATCTACCTTAGCTACCCAAACAAAAATTCAGTTATCTTGAATTGCTTTTGTTTCACAAGGGCTTACAATAATACAAACCTATCCAAAGAGCTTTGGATTATTTTTGTATAAGAAATTTTTGTTTAGAATTTCCAAATTATTTAATATTTTTTTCGAAATCCAATCCAATTCTGACTCCTTATTTTCATTACCTGGATAGTTTTCCCATACAAATAATTTTATTTTTTCACTTTTAACGTTTTGTTTTTACTTGGGATATTATAGGCACTATGTGACGAATTTTGAATTCGTAAAAAATTTGAATCGAGATTTGATCAAACGACCAATGAGACGATACGGAAGATGAAAAAGGTGGGTTTTACAATTCTGTTTGTCTGTTTGTCTGTCTGTTCGGCTACAGCCTTAACGGCTTGTTTTATTTTCCTTAAACCTGGTTCGTACCGTTTTTTGGTCACTCTACATTAGTTTACTTTTTCATTTTCTTAGAACAAATTTACGGGTTCTGAAATATGATTTTTTCGCCAATTAAATATTCTCAAAAATGGCCCCACAGATTAAAAATAAAATCAATAAATAATTATACTTTTAGTGACCACAACATTTGAGTGATAGAACAATTTTGTGTTTTACTTTCGATTTTCTCGAAAACGTAAACGTAAAGAGCGGTATTGATAATTTTTCTATGCAGAAGCTAACAAAAAGTTTGAGTATTTTACTGGTTTTTAAGAAATATTAAAAACTTTTTTTTGGGACATTCAATACATTATATTCTCCTAAATTATGTATATTAAACTTGCTTTATCACTTGGTGCGTAACGAGTTTTTAACACCCTTTGAAATATAAAAAAACAATGTTTCATTTTATGCAAAAACAACGATGCCTACCATACAAAAGTAAAAAAAAAATCTGTCTGCTAAAATAACTATATACGGTGTGGATTAAAGATAAAATAATTTTAGGCTTTGAAATTATCAATTATACCTCCCATATTTTGAATTTTCTCACAATTGACTGAACGGATTAAAATGAAATTACTTACAAAAAAAATTGCATTTCAATATTTTCAAGAAAGTATTTTGTGAATAATACATTTTTTTTTTTTAATTCGATATCTCAGAAATCGAAGAAAAAGATGTACACAAATTGGAAAAGTAGCCCTTCGGTCTGAATTCGGTGCCTTTCTCGTAATAACACCTCGTCTGTTACTCGTAGATCCAATTTTTATATCAAAGCTGGAGACAAACAAACCTTTCTCGTCGACTCTGGAATAACTTGGCTCTATTAGAATAGGAAGAAAGCAGGTAAATTCTTCTTTGCCAGACTCAAATACTTAAAATCGGAGGACATGATATAATATGAACATCCCAAAGAAGTATTTTTTACCCAACCATGAAGCACTTAACTTGTTAACAACGGAATTCATGAATAAGGTTGTACATATCTGAACACGAGGTATTTGAAAAATAAAAATCAATTCAGTCTGATGCTGTTGGAGAAGACAGAGTGTCTATATAAGCATTGTGTGTCATATTGTACCGTCAGTAACTCATGTGAACAATTTTTGTACTAGGTACATCCTCATCAGTTACCGAGTGCTGGAAGTAGTGGCCTTTTCGATTGGCAATTCGGAACACTAATTCGATACGTGTGAGCACTTCTGGTTTCGATTCTGGAATCAAATTTAAGAACAAGAACTGACATTCTGCTCCCAATCGAAAAGGCCATTAATTAAGATTATCCCCGTGGTGAAAGACAGTACTTAATACAAATTCCTGCTCTGATTTCAGACCGAATAGTATATTACCTCCTCTGTCCAATGTTTTTTTTTTTTTATTCTAGGCGACTTAGACATCTTGTCCCCTTGATTGGTTTAATTTACTGTCCCCACATATTCCATGCTCATGCTCATCAGATCACAGTTGCCAGATCAGATCAAGGTGCTTGATGATATCGTCCCCTGATTGCAAGAACCAGGTAACTCAATTTTATAAATTTTGGAGATAGCAACGTTCATAGGTGCCTCATTTCAAGAGAACGAGAGGAAGTTTAATTTGTATGGTTCTTACACTTCAGAAATATTCTATATTATTGTCTAGAAAGAAAAAATTGGGCAAAAATCTTGAACACTGTACTTAATAATACCGTTTTTGCCGAGATATTTAAAAATTGAAAATCGAGTTACCTAGTCCTTGCAATCAGGGGACGATATACGAATTTAAAATGATCAAGGCAATGTGTTTGCTCAAATTATCAAAAGCCTTTCGTAAGCTTGGGCTGTGTTCAGGGCTGTCGTTTCACTTTTTCAGAAAGCAGTAATTCGGGGAAAAAAATAGCAGTACACAGCAGTACGGCAGTAAAATATATATTTACAAATAATAATTGTTAATGTATTTAATTTTGTTTAAATGCATATATTGTTCATTAAAAATGATCTCATACGTGCCCATTACCTATTTAAACCTAGCGCACTGCAATGGTGGTATTAAAAAGTTTTCATTACATAAAAAACTCTTGTTATGTTTGTGCACGTTTTTCTCAAAATCTGTTGCTATTAGGAAAAAAGTTAATATTTTTGGGTAGAATTTTATAAGCTACATACAATATTTATTGTAATAATTTTTTTTTCCTTTCCCTTCCTCAATAGACCAAATTTGACCCGCTGTAACTTCATTAGTAGGTACATAGGTACCTATAGGTTTAGATAATTTTACTGCCTAAAAGTAATTTTCGTCATTTTGTTGTAAAATGAAATTCCATAAGGTTCCATAAATAAATTGAAACCACTCCTTTTTTCCAGATGGTGGCCTTACTTAGCCTGGACACCACAATGACTTGGTTTATAATGAGAAAACGTAGCCAAACGCATATAGTAGTACAAAAAATATTGCTGACCGATTAATGCTATTTAATAAATTTTTTGACTATATTTGCTACTCCACAAAAATCCTGCATGATTTACTTTTAATCTATTGGTTGTATGAAGAAAAAGCATGGTAATTTTGTTTTTTATAGAATTGAATAAGCTACATTTTACTTTTAGACCGAGAGCCCACAGCAGATTTTGGGTGTGAACGATAGCAAAAAAAGAAGTATAGGCGTCGAAAGCTCCATTAAAGACTATTAAAAAAATCAAAGTCTTGCAGTCCACAACTGGGGCCTTTGCGAGAAACAGTGCATCGAAAAAAAAATATGAATGCAACTTCGAGGAAAATCGTGTTAGCCGAAATTCGTTTTCACCCCTCCCTAGATAAGCTCCGCGGATCCCATATCCCGGAATTTGAGTTCATTTGAGTGTTTAATTCGCCATGCCAGACTGTTTAAAAAAACCATTTTTCACTTAGAATTTTGAATTTCTTAAACGGTCCGGTAGAGCGAACTATACACTCAAATGGTCTCAGATTCCATGATATGTGATCCGAGGAGCTTCTCAAGGGATGAGTGAAAACCAATTTCGGCTAACACGATTATCCTCGAAGTTGCATTCATATTTTTTTTTCGATGCACTGTTTCTCGCAAAGGCCCCAGTTGTGGACTGCAAGACTTTGATTTTTTTAATAGTCTTTAATGGAGCTTTCGACGCCTATACTTCTTTTTTTGCTATCGTTCACACCCAAAATCTGCTGTGGGCTCTTAGTCTATTTAATATTTCATTCCAAAAAGTTGATAGTTTTTGTTAAATTAGCAAAAAACTGAATTTTACACTCTTTTACTTCTCCAAAAACTCTTTCTTCAGCCAAAATTTAGGGTGGTTCTGGAAATTTCTAAGGAAGTCAAAACAAAAATTGAGCTTTGTGGGAGTTTTGGGAAAGTACGTAAAAGTCTTAATTTCCTGGGCTAGAGATCCATTAATATAATTTAACATTGCTTGACAGATGAATGAAAAACTATATTTTGACGTGTGTGGAATATTTCATTTCAAATGTCTATAAACTTCCTTTTTTCGGATCATAAAGAAAATCTGAAAAGTTCCAGAACTTCGAATTTTTTACTTGCGATATACAGGCAATGCCTAAGCAACAAAATATGCACTCGTAAAAAAATGTAACGCGAGATTTTGTTCAATAAATCTACGATTTGGATAGGATTATGATTTGCAAATGTTCTGTGAACAAATTTTCAAAAAAGCAGTACTTTGGTCGTATTAGCAGTACGACAGTACGGAGCTTCAAAAAGCAGTACAAATACTTCAATTGCAGTACTTCGACAGCCCTGGCTGTGTTCAAAAATAACAAATTGAGACTTCTCAAAACACCGGTTATACCTATAATTGACTATGCCAATGTTATACAGGGCGTCCCATAGACAGCACCGCAGACGAAAATTATGGGTTCTTCAGATCATTTTAAGTGAATTAACCTATGAGGTAATTTTTTCGCTGTCCCTTCGTCTTAGAGTTATATTTTGGGTACCATTTCAGATACCAAACACGTTTTTTTTAATTTTTCATTTTTTTTTTTTTTTTTGATATTTATCATTTTGTCTGTTTTGGTAAGAGAGCCTTTTTTAATTTCTTAAATATTTAATATTTTTTTCACCAATATTATGTTTAAAGTTATAAGCGCAACAACAAAATACATATAAAAGTAAATTTAAGAAAAGTTGATTTTTTTAATAAAAAAAATGAAACTGACTAAAAACGAAGTCTGAGCTGTTGGGAATTAGAAAAAGACAAATAAATAAAAACCAATTAGTTAAACCATTATAAAAATTGTTACAGAAATTATCATTATGCTATAATTTTTGAATTCCTGTTTGTTTCTTCTTGTTGTTAATATATTTAAATTCTCCTTTCTCTAAAAAAAAAACGTGTACATTTTTAAGAAAATAAATTTGGTTTTCGTAGTAAAAAAGAAAAAAATTATACACAAAAACGTATTATTTTGAGTAGAATTATATCAAAGTTAAAAGAAAAATTAATCCAAAAATTATAAAATCGTGTTTGGTAAGAAATTGCAAGATTACCGTTGTACACATACGAAAAATTTTATTAACCAGTTTTGAGAGCTTAAAAATTCTTGACTGAATGAAAAAAACAAAGTTTAGAATTCGTCATAAATTCATTAATAAAGATGGAGCCACTTAACTTATACGGGGCCCAAAATTATAAAAACCGTTATAGCTAAACGGTGACTGTGGGACACCATGTTTACTGCCAGCTCGATGTTGAGTGCATTTATTGACATTGGATATATGAACAGATATCACATTTTTTTAAATTGGAATTTGGGTACTGTCTTCAATAGTTCCTTGATGCCAGATGTTGTATGTTTATTCACAAAATCATTCAAATTAGAAAACCATCATATATCTATGAAGAACTTCAGTTTATCCAATTTATCAGATAACTCAATCTTTTAACACGTTCCTACAATTTTTTGAATTATTCGCAACTCCTTTTTCTTCATGCAACAAAGTTATGGAACTCTCTGCCAACTATTAACATAATTTAATTTTACTGCAAATTTTAAGAAAGCATTAAAGCCCCCCGCCTAAGTCATGCAAATGGACCCTACCTTTAATTTATCTCTTGTGCCGACCTTGTTAGCGTTAACTTTTGGTCACATCTCATATGCAATTCACAATTCACCCTTATCTATAAATTTATAAAATAAAATTCACGAATGGGTGGCACGTAAGTACTTGCTCATAAAATGTTCGAGGATAAAGGTATTGAATTTATGAATGAAATTCGATAACTAAATTCGCTAAAACAGCTCCTACGAGCAATAAAAAAAAACAAGCAGAAATTGCTAAAAAGCGAATTTCACGTTTTGTTTTTGAAAGGAACTAAAATTTATATGAAGAAAGGTTTAAAGTGTTATTTTCTTTGGAAACTAGTCCAAAACGTGGATTTTTAACTAATGCAGAAAAATCCACAATAATCAAGGCTCAAGGCTGGTTATTTAATAAAAGGTTTACTAAAATAGAAAAAAGTTTGTCCACTTTTTATAATAAAGTACAAAAAATGGAAAATCGGTTATAACGATGCACCGGATATAACAAACAAATTCTTTTATACCTACATACATTCATATTCATATGTTCTATATTCTAAAAAAAAAAATATTTTGAAGGAAACATTTTGGTACGCAAATCTTAAGTATCTATATAAATGTGAATATAAAAATTTTAAATTTCAAAAAAATTATTAACTCGTTATTGAGAAATCGAATTTAAAAAAAAAATCAAATTATTTTTTTAAACCGTCCTTGCATTTATTTATTAGATTCATAATAAAAATGATGTATTTATTTAAATTTATTTATTTGTGTATTTATTTGTTTTTTTTTTGTTTATTAAATTACCTTTTTTGTATTTATTTAAATATTAAATTATTCATTTGTTCCCTTTCTGTATTTATTTAATTATTTGTGTAATGTTATTTATTTATGTATTTGGTTATTTATTTATTTAATTATATATTTATTTATATATATATTTATTTATTTTATCTGATAATTCAATTGTGAATAACATCTTTTGTCAGTTTCCTGTGCATGCCGGTACCCCACTTCTCTCTCCTCAGGGAAGTTAATGTAAATTATTTATTAAATGGATGTTTTTCTAATAGCTTTTCCTTCTACATAACCTTTTACCTGTGATATTATTTAAATACAAATTGTAAGTTTTCAGTAGTAAGGTAGAACAATACCACATCCCTGTAAATTGTGCAATCTAGTTTTAAGAATGAATGTTATACAAATCTTGCTACACTAAACTCTAATCTAATCTGTTCATAAATATCAACTCTTGGTGTAAACTGAGCGGTAGCAACAATGTAACGTGGACCTACCTATTATTTTAAGAATAAAATAAAATATCAATGGGCACGGTAGTGCCCAGCCAAGTTCGCGGCACTACACCCTTTTTACAGGAACAAACTCAGGCGATTTTCAACCCCCCCTCTAACTTCAGTACCAATAAAGTCAAAAACTTCAAACTCGCAGTATTTGCTGAGCTGATCAAACACAGGTGGCTCACCAAATTTCAACTCTCAATCGCAAAAACCGTAACTGATTGACTCACTGACTCACTGACTCACTGACTCAATGACTCAATGACTCACTGACTGACTCACTCACTGACAGATCATCAAAATTATGAAGCACTTCCCGACATCGTAGAAACTTGAAATTTCGCACAACGGTAGGCCTTGTAGTGCATACAAAGGAGAAAATCGAAAATCTGCAATTTTCTATTCAGGGGGCGTGGCATCCACCCACATTCTTAAATATTCTTATAAATTATATGGAGCACTTCCGATTGTTGTAGAACGATGAAAATTGGAAGGTCGGTAGGGCTTAAAGTACTTAGAAAGAAAAAATTGAAAAATTGGAATTTTTCATTCAGGGGGCGTGGCATCCACCCACATTCTTAAAAATTCTTATACATTATACGGAGCACTTCCGATTGTTGTAAAACGATGAAAATTAGTCGGTCGGTAGGGCTTGAAGTATTTAGAAAGAAAACAAATTGAAAAATTTAGATTTTCCATTCAGAGGGCATGCAATCCACCCACTTTATCAGAATTGCTTTTATTTATATGGAGCACTTTCGGTTGTTGTAGAATTATGAAACTTTGTAGAGCGGAAGGACTTGATTTTCACCTGGCAAAAAGGAGTGAAATCACAACAAAAACATAAATGTTAAAAAAAAGAGCCAAGTTCTTATAGGTACAAGAAACCTGTGCACAAAAAGTCAGCCAAGAAAAGTAATGAGATCTAAAATAAATGCCAAGTTTTAAGTTCATGAAGTTTAATCTCAACCTAAGCGTCGAACTTGTCGAGTTGTAGAAGCTGAGTAAGGTCAATGATTCTCGAGATAACCTCTCCAGATGAGTCCTGAAACCAAAGGGCGCTCCCCCAAAACTCCTTCCTCCCTCCCTCCCTCACCCCTCCCCCTCGGCGGTACGGCGAGATGCTGTCCAACGTGTTTCCCCCCCCCCACCTGAGGTACGGCGGTGATGCTGTACGACACTCCCTTCTCGGCGGTACGGCGATGATGCTGTCCAATGAGTTACCTCCCTCGTAGGTACGGCGATGAAGCTGTCCGACGATTCCTATCATATAATTCCTTTCTAGGCGGTACGGCGATGATGCTGTCTGTCGTCTCCTTTTCCCTCACCGGTACGGCGAAAAAGCTGTTCGGTGTTCCTTCCCTCATTCCTTCTCGGCAGAACGGCGATGAGGCTGTCTGTTGCTCCCCACATCATCATATCCTTCCTCTCCCCAAATCTCCTATATTGGGCTGGATCAAGGTGTTATACGACCCGTGCCGATGATCAGCCTGGCTGAGGGCCCAATTCAAATACTAGCTCAGTCGCTAACGGAGTATTCGGACAGATGGCAATCTTCGAATTAACTAGCCTTCTCTGCATATACGGATCTCTGTGCAGAGTGACCACCCCTTCTCCGATACTCGTGGGAATCAAATGAATTTTTCAAATGATGTTAGTGGTAAGTCCGGTTCTTCTTCAAGTTCGGCCGGCAGTGCGACTGTAAAGTCGTCTGCTGTACCTCCTGTCTTGCCTGTTGGTGGCGAAACCGTGAGAAATCATGGTCTAGTTGCTGGCAACAAGAACAGTGAGAGTAAGGTAGAAATACCCAATTTCAGTGGTGGAGGGATCGTGAAGCATGGCCCTTCCACCACTACGGAGAGTAAACCTCCCCAAACTTCGCACCCTCACTTTAGTGGTGGAAGGATCGTGAAGCATGGCCCTTCCACCTCTAACGTGAGTGTAGCTCACACGGGTCCCAGTGGGGGTAGGCGTAAGCTTACACCTGGTGGGTCCTTTTACAAGGATAAGCGGAATGCTGAGAGGATCCTGAAGATCTTTGGTGCGAGACCGAAGGTTGGAGGTGACTCAAAGCATGAAGCAAAAGTAAGGTGGGCTAAGAGCTTCTTAGCTAAACACCAGACCAGCGGCGACTCCACGTCAAAGCGACAACGGTCTATTGAAGGTACCATGCCTTACGCTAAAAGGACAAAAGTGCAAAACACCAGCACTCCCCTCAAACCCCCAATCAAATCTTTTAGAGATGTTCTAAAAGATAAAATCGTAGTTGCGGTTATTGATAGAAGCGATATAGATGGTACGATATCTTCTGATCATTGGCAGATGGTGAAATTGAAGCTCTCGGCTGGCTTCTTAAGTCTTATGAGGGACAACCCGGGACCTCCTCCAATCACTAGTGATGGCGGTTGGCACCAGGGCCATGTCAAGCTCATCGCCTGCGATGATCGGAGATCGTGCGATCTCTATAAGCTGGCTATCAGCAGGATAGGAGAAGTCTGGCCAGGTACGAAGCTTGAGGTAATTGCTAAGGAGGACATCCCTTGCAGGCCAAGAGCACGTACCTGGATCCCGGCTGAACCCTCCTGTATGGATGAAATACTCCAGATAATCCAGCTTTCGAATCCATCCCTTCCCACTCACAACTGGAAAGTCGCGAAACTGGAGGAACAAAAAGGCCTTTACAGAGGCGCAATCATTGTGATTAATAAAGAATCCCTTGTTCCTCTGGCGCAGACTAAAGGTGTGATTAGGTTCGGGTTTGAGACAATGAACCTTAGGGTCTATAAAAAAGATGAGGTAGATGCAGCTTGCGCTCCTCCACACCCCCAAGAAGACGAAGCTGTGGTCGGGGACCCTGGTGTGTCCATCACCTTCCCGTGTTTGGAAGATGATGCATCCAGGGCATCTTCGGCTCCAGTGGAGTCCTCTCCTAACGTCGACAGCCTTTCCGACATGGAAACTGAAGACTATTTAAACAGTGTTCTTTTAAGTGAGGACGAGCTTTTAAGTTCGTCCTCTGACTTGGAAGAACCTGATAATACCGTGGTGGAGGCTGATCTGCCTAATTGTAGCCAAAATGCTGCAGTTAGTTCAGATTAACCTCCAACACTCCATCAAGGCGTCAGCCTCACTTCTTCTCCGAATATCCAGCAACGGAGAGGATATCGTCCTGATCCAAGAACCTTGGATTGTGAAATCCATCGTAAAGGGACTCAGGACTCCTGGATACTACCTACTGTATGCGTCCGGTAAAGGTGAACCTAGATCCTGCATACTAGTAAAAAGTAGCATTAATGTATATTTACTACCTAATTTCAGCGATCGAGATATTACGGCTGCAAGACTGGAGACGACCAAAGGCACACTTTGGATAGCATCGGCGTATCTCGGCCATGACCACCTTGGCCCTCTCCCAGGTAAAACCCTGGAGAATTTTATCGCTGAAGCAGAAAGGCGAAATATCAGCCTCATTATTGGGAGTGATGTCAATGCCCATCACACAGTATGGGGTAGTACTGATATTAACGATAGAGGTGAGTCTCTTTTCGATTTTATCCTAAATACTAACCTTATAGTAAGTAACGTAGGCAATGAACCAACTTTCGTTACCAGAAACAGACAAGAAGTTTTAGACTTAACTCTTGTCTCCGACAACATCTATCAGATGATTTTAAACTGGAAAGTTTCTAGTGATCACTCGTTCTCTGATCATAGATACATTCAATTCAGCTTAAACGATGAACCTCCTGGCCAGTTAACTTTTCGTAATCATAGGAAAACAGACTGGCCTAAGTACAGAGAAACACTTAAGAGACTTATTAAACCTGACATTTTAAGTGTTCCATCCAACAAAAACGATCTTGACAGCAAAGTCAATGATCTTACTTTAGCCCTAAACAAATCATTAGTAACCTCCTGTCCTCTTATTCTAATAAGGGGTAAAAGGAAGCCACATTGGTGGACTTCGGGGCTCGAACCGCTCAGAAAAAACTGTAGGAAACTTTTCAATCGAGCTAAAAGTACTAGAGTAATGTCCGATTGGGATTCCTATAAAGAATCACTAAAATTATATAAAAAAGAATTGAGGAAAACCAAACGATCTTCTTGGAGGACATTCTGTGGCAATATAGAAGAAGCCTCAGAAGCATCAAGATTAAGAAAAATCCTCTCCACAAATCCAGTTATGCCTAGCTGCCTTCAAAATGCTGATGGCTCCTGGACCAACTCTTGCGAAGAATCGCTCAATTTGCTACTGGATACTCATTTTCCAGGCAGCTCACAGACTGTTAATAGCACTGCCCTTTACAGGACAAGCGAAAAACTAACATTTCCACAAGGTCTGATTACAAGGGAAAAATTACAATGGGCACTCAATAGCTTCAAACCATACAAGTCGGCGGGGCCAGATGGCATCATTCCGGCTGAACTACAGATGAACTTAGAAGTAATTCTGCCGATTCTGGAAGTCATCTTCAATGGTTGCTTAAATCTGGTCCATATTCCGCTTCTATGGAGAGAAGTCAAAGTTGTGTTTATACCCAAAGCCGGTAAATGTTCCCACGTAAACCCTAAAGATTTACGACCTATTAGCCTATCATCTTTCCTTCTAAAAACTTTTGAACGACTGATTGATATCGAACTAAGGTCAAGCATTGATACGAGACTATTGTCTACAGCTCAACATGCCTATTGCAAAGGGAAGTCAGTGGAGACAGCTCTCCACACACTAGTTCGTACCATCGAATATTCCCTCCATTATAAAGAATATACAATGGTTGCCTTCCTAGATATAGAAGGTGCTTTTAATAACGTTGATACATCTGCAATCATATCTGCACTGGTTTCTCTGAATGTGGATGGGTCGCTTGGTGAACTGATTAATCAGATGCTTACAAGCAGGGTTATCAATTCAAAACTGGGCGGCTTTTCGGCAAGAAGATCTGTCAGTAGAGGTACACCGCAAGGCGGGGTGCTTTCTCCCCTTCTTTGGAATTTGGTAGTTAATGAACTGCTGAATACCTTAGAGGCAGAGAGCTACAGAGTGATTGCCTATGCGGATGACGTTGCTATAGCAGTATCAGGAAAACATCCTAACATTTTAAGAGATCTTCTACAAAACGCTCTAAACAAGCTAACACGATGGGCAGATCGATGCGGACTTGGAGTTAACCCCCATAAAACAGATCTTGTCCTCTTCTCCAGGAAATACAAAATTCCGCAAACAGACCCCCCTATTATTAATGGTGTTCCACTAAAATTCTCAGACGAAGCTAAATACTTGGGTCTCATCTTAGATAAGAAGTTAAGTTGGAAACCTAACATACAAGAAAGAGTGAAAAAAGCCACAGTGGCACTTTTCTCCTGCAAAAAAGCCGTAGGTAGTAAATGGGGCCTCCAACCTCGAATCACTCACTGGCTATACATTTCGGTAATTAGACCGATTCTAACTTACGGCGTGGCAGTATGGTGGACTGCCTTGGATAAAGCGACACATCGCGACAAACTAAGCAAAGTCCAAAGAACAGCATGTCTATGTACTACTGGAGCACTTCGGTCGACTCCTTCCGCTGCATTAGACACTCTTCTCCATCTGACACCTCTCGATATTTTCAGCAAACAAACGGCTGCGAGCACAGCCATTCGCCTCAAAGCCTCTTCACAGTGGATCAATAATGAGATTGGTCACTCCGCTATTCTGAATTCATTCGGAACACTTCCTAGTAACACTGACTACACAATCCCACAATTGAATTTCGATAAAAATTTTGAAGTGACCATACCTTCCAGATCCACCTGGGAGGATGTGGAATTCTTAGAAGATCAATCAATTCACTTCTACACTGACGGATCGAAGACCAAAGATGGGGTTGGTGGGGGAGTGTACTCTGAAAGACTAAATTTAAGTCTCTCATTCCGTCTTCCTAATCACTGTAGCGTATTCCAGGCGGAACTTCTAGCGATAAAAGAAGTACTGTCTTGGCTCAAAGAAAACGTGATATCATGCTCGGATATCCGCATCTTCTCTGATAGTCAAGCCGCCATTAAATCCCTGGACTCTGTCCGTACAAACTCTATAACAGCCCTCAACTGTCGATCATCTCTGTTGGAGATGGCGAAACAGTTTAATATTCACCTTTGTTGGGTGCCGGGTCATAGTGACATTCCAGGTAATTGTAAAGCTGATGAACTCGCTAGAAGTGGAACATTACTACCCATTTTACCTGAAAAGGTAAACATTGGTATACCCATCGCTACGTGTAAGCTTTTACTGAAGCAAGATGCGTTGAAGAGAACAAACACAAGGTGGGAAAACATCACTACTTGTTTGGCGACAAAACAAGTATGGCCAAACCTTGACCTCAAACGCTCCAAGTGTTTAATATCTCTAAATAGAATGCATATTAGCTCTATTGTAGGTGTCATAACAGGACACTGTTTAATAGGCAGGCACGCAGCGCGGCTTGGCGTACCTTCAAACGATTTCTGCAGAAGCTGCATGGACGAGGAGGAAGAGGAAACGATTCCTCACCTTCTCTGCACATGCCCTGCTCTTTCCCTCAGACGTAGGCTCCATTTAGGAGTTTACTTCTTTAACGATCCTAGTGATCTGGCAAACACAGACATTTATAGTCTCACACGCTTCGTCAGGAGCTCAAAGTGGTTTTAGCGAGTAAGGAAAGAATTTTTAAGATTCATGTGGTATCACAACGGACCAATTCTGGTCTAAGTGTGTCAGTACTTAGTACTGACAGCCACTTCTACCTAACCTAACCTAATCTCAAATATCTTAAGGGCTCTGGAGACGCTCGAACTTGGTGCGAGTGAACATGGTTCAAGTACTATGTTCGAGTTGATTTTATTTGTCTGCGGGCTGGTTCGAGTATAAATTATTTGGTGTGACTAAACAAAAATTTGATCTCACAAAAATTAAAAAGAGTTTGATATTTTTCGATGTTCGAAGGCTTATCGTTTGTCGTGCCAGATTCGACTGTTTGCGGACCGGTTTCGTATGTTTAGTCGAACATTTCGGTTTAATTTTGAGCTCAATATTAAAAATAAAAAGAAAAATGTCAAACAACCTGAATAAAAATAAAATAAATGTGACAGTGAATATTGTGAATGACATATACATACCTAAGTCATAAGAATAATGAATTCGAGTAGTTTGGTTTCTGCTTGGTTTCAGTGTCTGCGGAGTTTAGTCGAACATGTTCACTCGCACTATGTTCAAGCGTCTCCAGGGCCCTTTAAGTAGAGTAACATCGAAACAATTTTAAATCATGACAGAAATTTGGTATTTAATGATTACTGATTAAGATTTGGTGGATTTACTTGGCAAGTTTTCTCTTAAATACTTAATAAATCACCCACCAAATTTTAATCAGTAATCATTAAATACCAAATTTCTGTCACGATTAAGAATTGTTTCAATATTACTCTACTTAAGATATTTGACATTAATGAACTTAAAACTTGGCATATAGTTTAGATCTCATAACTTTTCTTGGCTGACTTTTTGTGCACATGTTTCTTGTACATATAAGAACTTGGCTCTTTTTTTAACATTTATGTTTTTGTTGTGATCTATCTATCTACATAAATATATATGCATCAAATCTCAAAAAAATTGTTAACTCGCTGTGAAGTATCGAATTTTGAAAAAAAATGAATCTTTTTTTAAAAGATCCAAAATATATTTTTTTGAACGCACTATTTTTTTTATTTATTTGAATTTTGTACTACAAAATTAATTTAAATCCGTTCAGAGAGATACTCATAACACTGGTCAACAAAATTTAATTATTTTTTTGTTACAGAAACCAAAATATACTTTTCCGTAGGTTTTTGATGTACTGCACTCGAATCTGAAGTTAGAAAAATTCTACCGGGCCAAGTTTTTAACATATTTCTGTTATAAAATAAAAAAAAAACGTTTTTTTGTTATTTTCATAGTTGTATTGTAGTAAATTGTTTCAACAAAATTTATAATGGTTTCTGAAAGAACTACTTTTCTTCTTTTAAATCAGTTTAAATCCTCCCGATACCTCTTTTCTTCTCGGAGATATCTTCAGTTAATTGAAGGCTTTTCATTTAAGATATAAATACAATGCAAAGGAGAATGGGCAAAAATATATGGGAAATGGTCCATTTTTTAATACGAATGTTTCATATATCGTTGAAAATGTTATTCTGAGTACATAATTTCATTCTATAGCCGTTAAGCTCTCAGCCATGGGGTTCGCGAGATATTCGGCTTCAAAGCACCGAAAAGAACAATAATGCAACTACATATTTGGATATTGTGTTCCTAATCAACATTAGCCGCATATCTCGTGTACCCCATGTTTTAGAGCTCAACGGCCATAGGTATAATGAGATGATAACTCACAACAACCTTTTCAAAGATGTATGACACATTCGTATTTCGAAATGGACCAGCTCCCATAAATGTTTGCCCATTCTCCTTTACATTGTATTTTTGTCATAAATGGAAGGCCTACAATTAACTGAAGATTTCCCCGAGAAGAAAATAGGTATTGGAAAGATTTAAACTGATTTTATAAGAATAAACTTAGTTCTTTTAGAAACCATTATAAATTTTGTTGAAATAATTTATCTCACGTTACAATACAACTTTGAAAACAGCAAAAAAAAACGGTTTTTTTCGATTTTATAACGGGAATATCTCAAAAACGTAGCCCGATAGAATTTTTCTGACTTCAGATTCAAATTCTGCACACCAAAAACCTACGGAAAAGTATATTTTGGTTTCTGTAACAAAAACCTTGTTGACCCGTGAATAGTTGCTAACTGACATATTTTGAAATAATTAGTAGGGGATCGCATTAATTTTAGCATACTGAACAAATTTGATCAAAATCTTTTTCGGGAAAAAAAGAATGGAAGGTGGAAGGTAGGTACGTAACGTTATTTTTTCATAAAGAGGAATATTTTTCAAAATATTCTAGAGAGTATTAAAACCCCGTTTGGTACTCAGTTTAAAAGAAATGGAACATGTCAGTTTAGAAATACATACATACATGTATAAGTGTATGAGATTAAAACAAAAAATGTGATTTTTTTTTTAATACACATACATTATACTTTTTGAAAATAATATTAACTTAGCACATGAATAAAATAATGAAAATCAGAAACATCGTTTTCAAGAAATCTGAAAAAAAAAGATTAAAAAAAAAAAAAGTTTTTCACCCAAAGGTAGTAGACCAAGAGCCGACAGCAAATTTTGGGAGAGGAGGTATAACCAAAATCGGAGTATGAGGGATTATAGGTACATGTATCGTGATTTGGAATATGAAAGTCTGGTAGCCTTTGGTAGGGGTGGGGGTTTAAAAGCCGCGTAGTTTCCTATATATGTATGTATGTATATGGTAGGGTCATTAGAACTTTAATTCACTTTTAAAAAATTGGATATGATGCTCTGTCGTTTTTCCTAAGTTTCAAGACTTTTATCGTGGTAATCCGATAGATAGGACCCATTATTTTAACCTTTAAAGCAAACCTTGTTGGCGTTTTTGTGGAGACTGTATTTGTCGATTTTTTGTTTTGTTGAAAATCTCCAAAAAAAGGGATGATACGGTTCACGTAAAATGGTTATATCTTGAGTTCTATTAATCGGACCGTCAATATTGTGGTGTTTATGCTTAGGAAAAATGACAGGGAATCATATTCAATTAAAAAAAAATAAAGAGGTTATAACCCTGAAAATATAAATCAGGAGATCTAGCACTTTATAACCCCCCACCCCTCCCAAGGGCTGAAAACAAAACATGCCAGACTTTGGTATTTGATATCACGATACATGTACCTATAATCCCTCATACTCCGATTTTGGTTATACCTCCACTCCCAAAATTTGCTGTCGGCTCTTAGACTATAGTCTTAGCTAAAAATAATTCACATAGGTATTATATTATTTTTCAGAAAGGTTGTGGAGCCATTTTGGGAGACGGATACAATCCCGAAATTTTGAATCCAGAAAACCTAAAATCCCGAAAATCCAAAATCCCGAAAACCCAGAAGCCCGAAAACCCAAAATCCCGAAAACCCAGAATCCCGAAAACCCAGAATCCCGAAAACCCAGAATACCGAAAACCCAGAATCCCGAAAACCCAAAATCCCGAAAACCTAAAATCCCGAAAATCCAAAATCCAGAAAGGCCAAAATCCCGAAATTTTACTTGAAAAAAAAGGAAAAAGGTAAAACGTAGAAGGTTACAGCCATTACTGTGACTTTTCTAACAAAGTTTAAGGCCAAATTCACATGATACATGATAAAGTATTTAAAACAGGACACAATGAGTACCTACACATTCACATTCACATACGCTTTCGCTCCTTTCAGTTTTTCTTATGTAAAAATATTTATTGTAGCGTTAGCATATCGGTATCGGCCAAATAGTGTGGATCTGGCCTTATTGAAACTTAATCAAATAGTTTTAACAAATTAATGACTGTTTTGTCCCACAAATCTGAATCTTAACTGAATTCTGATAATTAAATCGTTTTTAAACCCTCTTCCGAGCTTCAGCATGTTGTTTTGTATTTAATATTTTGAAATTTAAAAAATAATTTTTAACTTTTATCGTGCTTTGCTTGTTTTGTGCCCTAGGCACATTTATTCCCAAAACTTTCGTACATCAAGTTTTTTTTTATAAAAATTGGTTTTAATATCATATAATTAAAATGGTTTTATTAAACAAATAAAGTAAAGAAGTACTTATTTTCGAAGTAAGTGCAGTCCATCTTCATTTAAAATAAAACATATACCTAAAAGGTATATGGAAAATCTATGAACATATTTAGGAAACGTCTTTAATGTTCTGATTTATTTTCGTTTTCTTCTTTATCTCGTTATGTTTTACTTTAGTTCTTCAAAGCTAATTATTTTCAGATGAAAATTTTAACACAATTTTTGCCTTTTCCAGAACAGAAATTATGAACATCAAAAATCTAGAAATACTTATCCTGAAATTGAAATCCCGAAAAATTATATAAAATGAAAACTTTTTCATTTTATAAAATTTGCGCAAATTTTTCATTTTATATAATTTTTCGGGATATCAATTTCGGGATTTCGGGATTCTGGGGTTTTTGGGATTTCGGGTTTTCGGGATTTTGGGTTTTCGGGATTCTGGGCTTTCGGGATTCTGGGTTTTCTGGATTCTAGGTTTTCGGGATTGTGGATTTTCGGGATTTTGGGTTTTCGGGATTTTGGATATTCGGGATTTTGGGTTTTCGGAATCTCGGTTTTCGGGATCTCGGTTTTCGGGATTCTGACCCCAACCCAGCCATTTTTGGTGACAAAAATTTATGAAACAGCTAAAAATAATTGCTTGGCTGGCTTAAACAAAAAATTAACAAGAAAAGTTTGGAAGGAATGATCAGTATAAATGCTATGCATCAACCAAGTTAAACAAAAAAAAAATGACCCAGCTACTTAGGCTGCATCTAAAATGTAGACAATAATGAATCAACAGATTTAATAAGAGAGATTGAATTTAATACCTACATAAGTATTTACTTTATGAATTTATTTTATATTTATTTAAGATTTGATTTTTTAACAACACGCTGCGCTGGCTGGCATGACTTTTATCTTTTAAATGGATTTCCATAAAATTTAATTTGTTTGCTTATTCATAGCAAAAGGCGTCTCAGAAAATAGCCTATAACTTCTTACCTTCATAGGTATATGAGGTGTCATATGTAAAAGATTAAACCTACAGGCAAATAATAAACAAATAAAACAAAGTCCTTACACATAATAAAAATCAAATAAAAGATGCTTTACTTCCGTCATGTGTCTAGGTAAGTACTTGCTGACACACACACACAATTTTAACCCCTTGGAGCAATTTGGTTTTAGAGCAATTCAAAATATTTATATTCTATTTTTCTTTTTATTAGAAAATATAACTTTAAAAGATTAAATTAAAACCATTTTGAATGGAGTAAATATAATTTGAAAAAATTTACTGGAGTGTACCACAAAAGGTACCATATGCATAAAAAAAAAAAAACCCCTGAAAATGGCCAAACCTAATCATTCTACCTAAAAGGTACCTATTTGTTGATGGGCAAAGTGTTAAATCTTCAATTGAGGCCGTGAGAGCCATAGTGGCCTAACTACATTTTTGCATTATTTTCAGTAGGGCAAAAATAAGGAACAAATTATTTTCAAATAATTGTATTTTACGCAAAAATTTCAAATACTTTGTCGTTTTAAAACAAAGACACATAGGTACCTTTCTTTTGCAATATGATCAAAAATTAAATGGTTAAATAATTTTTCAAAATACCGTTATAACCGATCAGATAGGCCACTCTTGCACTCAAGCTTTTAGTTTGTTTGTGGGTTGGCCTCTTATTGCAAAAAGTCTTATAACACTATGGCATGGAATCGTCAATTCAAAAAATTCAATTTTCGTAATAAACTCAATTCCGATTAAATTACAGTGCGGCCACGTTATCTGTTTTTTTTTTCAGCAATCTGCAATGTAGCTGTGGTAGAAGCCATATAATTTTCAATGCCCAATTTATTTGGTGTGTTTAATAAACACCCATAAAGCAATTTGCACATCTCTATATACAGTTTGAAGGCAGTCTTGACCTAAAATAGCCCTTCTACAGACGATCACATTAATTTTTCATCTTTTCTTAAACTCTTCTAGCATATCTAATGAATATAGCTTAAATTCACTTCTTCTAGCATATCAAATGAATAGCTTAAATTCAATCTACGATAACATCATTTTTATGTACTTCCTCAAATGTAGAAAAAATTCACATACATATACACTTTTTTTAAGATGATGTATATTCCATTAGTCCTTCAAATAAAACTAAAAAAAAAACTCTCCACAAAAGAAGGAAGCTATACTAAAACGAATATAATGATAAAAAAAGAAAAACCTCACATCACAAGGAATTATTCCATGGATTCGTATAGCATACCACACAAGAAAACACATCCCTATTCTTTAAGGAAGTAAGAAATCATACGAAAGAGCAAACCCTTTTAGCTCTATATACCCCAACCAAGCTCTATATACGACAAGAGTACCATTACCATTCTACCATAAAAGTCAAAAGGATCTCCATAAATAATCATTTTCGCTCCCAAAAAAAAAAAATGTGTTTATAGGAAGTATATGGCAAAGTAGGACAAAGAAACTTCACTAACACAATATTTTTGTTCGTTCCTTTATTTTTATTTTCTCTCACTTTAAATATGACTTGAATATATTTCCATCTTCATCGCATCTCCTCAAGAAAAAAAAAAAAACAAAACAAAAACAATATAAAGGGATTCCAAAAACTGGTTCAAAAAAAAAAAAAAAAAAAAAAAAAAAAAAGCCATTCAAGAGCTCAAAGGATAAAAGTGTATTCGCATCTATAAAATCTCTCGTAATTTGCACAAAGAATAAGAATTAAGATCCCCGGTTGAGAGTGTAAGTGGTGGGGTAACAGCATTTTCATGTTACACTGGTATTCGTTCACCCACCCCATATCGTTTGTTGCATATACTCCTACTGTAGGTACCGATAAATGCGGAAAATTAGAATTAAAAAAAAAACATCCCAACCCGATTATTTTAGACAAGGATTGAAGGAATATCCTCATTTCATAACAATACCAAAAACAACAATGAAAATACTGGCAGGACTATTATAAATACAGTTTTTGAAATAAATATAAACTTACATTGGTTTTCCTCTTTTTTTCTCTCTTTCTTTTGTTTTGTTACTGGTATTGTTTTTTTTTTTTTTTTTTAAGCGAATCCTTTCCCGGTTTTGCTGTTGTTTTATGTAAATTTGTTTTTCTATGGAGCAATGAGGTTTAGAGAATGCCTTACTCCTACTTTTAAAAGGATTCTATTTTTTTATTTTAAATTTGTTTAAATATTTTTTTTCTTTCACTTTTAATCTTTTAAGATGAAGGATTTTATTTTTTAATATTTTATTTTGTACAATTCACAGACTGAGATTGGCATAATCGCCTTGAATATGTAATTCCACTAGAGAAAAATCCTTCACACACTTTGATTGAGCACTTAAGGCACCCTCATGTTTGCACTGAACCGAAATAACAATTTTGCTGGACCTTTTTTTTGCTGTTGTTGGGCGACCCACTGGCTGAGGAGATAAAACTTAAGAATCTCTTATTAAAATTCCTAGAAAATGACTGACTCGTGTCTCAAGGATCTACATGAGATTTTTTTTGTTATATAAAACTTTCAAAAGAGCACAGAATTCTTAAGAATTTTCCAAATGTATTGGTTTTTTTTTATTTTCAAAATTAATTTCTAGCACATATCCTTTTCACTTACAGCACCCAATTTTTTTTTTTTTTTTTTGTAAATAAATTTTCGAGGATTTAATTTTTGGTTGTAAGGATATTCTCAATGAAAATAAAAATTTATAACTTACACACTCGAGACTTTATTGATGGGGGAAATGCCTCGTTTTAAGGACATAATAATGTTATCGAATCTTCGAATCTGACTTTGCAATAAAATAGGGATATTAAAGGGCTATAGTAGGACATTATAACGGACATACTGTATTTGATGTTTATATTTCATTACTTTTTGCCTTCCTGTGCGAGGAGCTAATATTTGAGAGCCACTCCCGTGGGAAATTATTTTTTTTTTTTTTTTTCCCAAGGATCTTTGGTTTTTTTATTTCACTTGTATGTGTGTCCTGGGTATATGGTATGCAAACAAACGCACACGTTCTTCACGCACCCATTAGCTCGATAATCAACGATTTGTACGGAAAAATAAAATAAAATTCACGACATAAGGAAAATAAAATTACAACAAAAAAAAAAGCAATCAAACTTTACGGGGTGGTAAATTTTATATCCTTTTTTTTACACCCGGCGGCGACGACGTGTTCTACTTCGAACCCAAAACAAATCCTCGCAGGATATGATTTTACTTCCTCACATAACATTCACACCTTCTGCAAAACACGTAGCTTTGTTTAATTGTTTGCACTAGCATTTGGGGAGGGAGGGAGGTGTAAATGATATATTCTTTTGGCTTGATTCGATATAACCCTAATTAATCCTTGATCAAATTTCAATTCATGTGATCTCAAAAATGAATATAAACAACAATCCTTTTTGGCAGAAAGCAAGGAGCTTTTTTATGTTTTCTTGGTGCGGAAAGGGGTTTCGATTAAAATTTTTTTTTTGTTTTTTTTTTACCTAACGCGAACCGACATTGTGCTACTCTCGCAACAGTTTGATTATAACTGGACTTCTGACATTTAGTAACACGATTCCATGTTGACGCAGCTTTTTGTGAGATAAATTCTGTTTTTTTCTTTCTTCTCTCGTCTTTTCATATTGTATCCTCGCCCGAACATCTATCGGGCCAAGTTCTGCATATGAATGGGATGTGAACGAAAGTTCAGTACCAGCAGTTCGGAGTGAAAGAAAGTTAGAAAGTTTCAATTTCTCCAATGGAAATTGGGTGTTTCGGAGTTTCTTACATATGATGCACTTGGGACTAGAATATCTCCAATACGCATGAACAATACGAGCTTTAAGTTCCTCAATCATAGACGATGCATTTTCCAATAGATTCCAGTTTCCAGCACAGAGAATTCCAGTGTGATTGTGAAGTTGAAATTAAAGTTTGGGGGTTAAAATGTGGGGTGGCAAAAAAAAATGAAGAAAAAACATCCTTAGGTTAGGTCAAAACCATAGGCGCTCTATTTCCTTTGGGATATTATTGCTGCTGTGTTGTGTGTGTGTTCTAGTTTGGTCCCTGTGCACGTAGACATCCCACTTGTTCAGCGTGTGCTCCCGATGAATTATTATTTTCGGCATTTTAGTATTTTTCTCGGATGTGTATTTTGGTACAAGACAAGCCATGTGTGTCTGGGCAGATAGCTGTAGCTGGGCATAAGGGTAACTATCTCTAGATTGGACTTTTTTGTTGAGAAAAATGTTGTGGCCTGGGCAACGTGTATAGTTTTGAAAGACATTTTTGGTAAAGATATGTGTATCCTCTTGCTGTTGGTCTGTAAGTTGTACATCTGCATGGGTTCTTTTTTTGTTAGTAGGTAGTTACACACATATCCTCAATAGAAAGCAATTTCCATGGCATAAATGGTTAAGTAACGAAAAAGTCTCTTTTTGTAGCAAAAGGACCATTACAAGCCGAGCAGTAGGGTAAAACTTCTCTCTCTGTATGGAAGCAGTGTGTGGAAAATTATGTTTTCCTTTCGTTTGCTGCTTCAGAATGTTTTGGTAGGGGATCCTTTTTTTTGGCAAAAAAACAAAAAAAACAAAAACAATCTAAAATGGTACATTCATCTCTCTGTGCATAGCTTTTCAAGGATTTAGTTGTCTGGAGAGTAAAGAAGTGGCAGCGTGTGTGCCTGTGCATGAGTGAAGTTATTACCCTTTATGAAAAATCGTCGCCTGTAAATTATGAATAATTGGTTTTTGGAAAAACATCATCTATGTTTGTATATATGTAGGTAACACACCAATACGAATATAGAGGTTTGTATATTTTGTCCGTATAGAGAAATATGGGTTCCTAGGTTACTTTTCCATTTCGAGGCTTTCTGTCATTTTTTTTTTTGAAAATGCTTTTTCTTTTATTTATTTTTATTTTCAGTTAAAGGATCCACATAGCTTAAAATGTCTGTATGGAAGGATTTTTTCTTGAGTATAAGAATAATTTATCATTGACTTATAAGTATTTTGTATAAATATATCATTGGTGTAAATGTAAATAGGTAGGTACCTATATACATAGGTTAGGTACAAAAGTCTATTTCCGTTTTTTTTTTTTTTTTTTTTTTTTCTTAGAAGATTTGACAATTTTTTATGAAGATTGTGCCAATATTCTGCTTCTATAAATAACATGGTGCTAATATAGTTTTGACAGTTTGGTCAGCTTAGGTTATATGGACCTACTTAAGTTATCATGTGTGGTTGGTTGGTTGGTAAAACTAATAAATCTTATAGATGTTAGGAAATATAAAGGCTTCCGAAGTAAATCAAATATAAAAATAAATCAAAAAGGACGGTCTGAGAAACCTTCTTATTAATTTTGTTAAGTGGCTTTTCGACTTCATTCAATCATTTTAAATTATGCTATATTACTTTTTAGGATAAATATTTATGATAATTTATTGCTTCAATAGAGAACTATCAATGTGTATTCATTTTAAGCTGCGATATAGACACATTTTATCAAAAAAAAAAAAAAACAATAAAATGGTCATAGATAAAATGAAGAAAAAAATGGCATGAAAAATGGCATGCACAGTTAGGTCTTTTCGTTTGTGACTTTACTTAAATCTTTTCAGGCTTATTTTTAAATAAATCAAAATTATCAAAGGATTTTGTAACTTTGAGTTTTCTGAATTACAGAAGGAATTTTTCTTTAAATTAAAATGATTTTAGGCTTCTGGAGATTTCCAAGCAAGAAAATGTTTTATTTTTTTATTTATTTTAATAATGCTGCCTACCTAGTTGTCACACCTTAATAAATAAGGAAACTAGTGTCGTTGATAAAAATTGGGAGGATAAACTATAGGCCATGACTTAAGCGTTTAAGTTTCAGTGATGCGAGAGTGTTCTGCAGCCATCCAAAGAGCAAACGAATCCATTTTCTTTTTTTTTATGTATATAAAGTTAGCAGGACACTTTTGGAAATTCAGGTTAAAAAGTATCCTATCATTAGTTGCTAATTAATTGCAAATTAGTTACGCAAACAAAAATTTAATTGCATTTTTGGTTTGCGAAAAAATGGGTGTCCTGCTTACTTCATATGAACTTAGGAGGACAACTTTCTCAAAAATAAAGATAATTGAGCTGAAAAAACATGGTTATTGAGAACTAATTAATTGCGAATTAGTTACACAAAAGAAAATTTTATCGCATTTTTAGTTTGCGAAAAAATGGGTGCCCTGCTTACTTTATATGAACTTAGCAGGACACCCATTTTTTTGCAAACCAAAAATGCTATAAAATTTAGTTTGCGTAACTAATTCGCAAATAATTAGTTCTCAATAACCAACTTTTTTCAGCTCGATTATCACCACCCATTTTTTCGCAAACCAAAAATGCAGTAAAATTTTCTTTTGTGTAACTAGCTAATTCGCAATTAATTTGGTTCCAATAACCAAATATTTTCAGCTCAATTATCTCCTTTTTCGAAAAAAAATGTCCTGCTAAGTTCATATGACGTTAGCAGGACATCCATATTTTTTGCAAACCAAAAATGCAATAAAATTTTATTTTTGCGTAACTAATTTGCAATTAATTAGTTCTCAATAGCCAACTTTTTTCAGCTCGATTATCTTTATTTTTGAGAAAGTTGTCCTCCTTAGTTTATATGAAGTTAGCAGGACACCCATTTTTTCTTAAACCAAAAATGCAATTTTTTTTTTCGCGTAACTAATTCGCAATTAAGTAGCAACTTAAGTTTATAACCTGAATTTCCAAAAGTGTTCTGCTAACTTTATATACCTACATCTTTTTTTACATTAAATTTTTTCTTTTAAAACTAAAATTTATTCTGCCCTACCTTCTTTGTTTTTATTCGACGTCTTGTTTTTTTTTTTTTTTTGATTTGACGGTTCTCAAAAGATTTCGAAAGTTTTACAGAGTACGTACCAATTTAGGGGGTTGGCTACGAAATCTCGCAAATCAAAATCTCGCATTCGAAATCTCGCATAACGATATCTCGCAATTACAAAATCTCACTTTTCATAATCCCGCAATTACAAAATCCCGCTTTTCATAATCTCGCAATAAAGAAATCCCGCAAACTAAAATCTCGCATATCAAAATCTCGCAAAATTTAATTGCATTGCAACAAATACATTTTTTTAATCAAAATGTAGCAAATTAAAATCTCACGCGAGATTTAAATTTGCGATATGTTGATTAAAATAATGTATTTGTTGCAATGGAATTCAATTTTGCAAGATACCTACTGCAAAATATTTAATCCAGTATCTGGGTACTTTTAGATCACACTGTTATTTATTGATTTGAACTTTTAATTTTTCAATATTATTGTTTTCAAAAGAACAAGAAAGAGAGAGACCATAGAGATGGTATATCCAGTTGTAAAGTGTGCAAATTGCGTTACTCGTATTTGGCCTTGAACTAGAAAATATTTTTAGTTCCATTATAAACGCGTAAAAGAAAAACAAAATTATTATAGAGGTTATTAACAGTAATAAAGGATGTACACATTTTTTATTGAAGTGTATAGTTATTAGTTGGAAAGGATTATTATCCAAAGTGCTATATTCTCAAAAAACAAATTTTTCTAAAAGCCGTGCGATTCGTTGCTGTGAAATTTGAAGTTGCGAGATTTTGATTTGCGAGATTTTAAATTGCGAGATTTTGGTTGATATTTGTGAGATTTTTAGGTGCTAGATGTAAATGCGAGATTGTAAAAAGGGAGATTTTGTTATTGCAAGATTATGAAAAACAGGATTTTTAAATTGCGAGATTTCGTTATTCGAGATTTAAAAAAAATGCGAGTTTTCGTTATTTGAGATTTTGGTTTGCGGGATATCGTAGCGCTCCCCAATTTAAGAACGTAATGGAAAGCACTCGTATATGATTGACCTTCGGAACGAAATACAGAGGGCGCCTGGACATAATTTTTGAATCCTTATGTTGGTCCATTTTTGATACGGATATGATTCAGAATGGAAATCAGAATAGGAGTGTCAATCAGTATAATTTCGTTACATTAGTGGCTCCTAAATTTTCTATGAAGAAAAAATGTTCCACATACGCCACCCCACACCATCAGTACCTATTTAACGATTTTTACTGAACATTTATTTACCATCTGAGTAAGCTAACAACTACATATAACATACATTGACAAATATACATAAATCTTATGGCACATATGTAGGGACCTTATTATACATTGACTTATATTTAAAAAGAAATAATAAATATGTCAACTGAAAATTAAAAGTCGGTTGACTTTGTTCTCGGGGTGCTCCGTCCCGGTTGTCCATTGACTTTAAGCCACGGCTGTAGGATGACCCTGTTCCGTGTGTCAGCGTAGAAGGAAAGGCTGTTTCGTCGTTGTCAGTGAAAATATCGGAATCCAGGGTTTCCATAACACTGAGCTACCTCGGCTGATGTCGTTGCTCGGTGGCCATCGTTCTCATTAGTTGATTAGGGTGATTAACGGTGTTCTGCACTAGCTTTTTTGCCAAATTTAGTAGGTATTTGTCCAGAGGTATAATCTTTGCTTCTCTATTGAGAACCTCTTTTCTGTTATGATTTTTTCGCTGACGGTCGAAGTGGAGAACAGTGAAGATTCTTAGCATCTTCCCCTCGAAGATTTGGAGTTCCTTCATCGTTGATTTTGCATTCGTGAGTCAGACTAAGGAACTTTAGCTAATGAATGGCCACAAGAATTGCTTTGTACACAAGTATCTTCGTCTGTTGGCTTAGTTCTGATCTTCTCCTCATCCACGGGTGTATTCGGTGGAATGCCCAGTCCACTTTTCTCAATACACATTTTGAGTGCGGGTTGAACCTTATAGCAACTCATTGAATTTGGTCCCCAGATATTTGACGTTCTTTGTGGCAGCAATAGTGGATCCATCTAGAAGTCTCAAAACAAAGTTTCTGAAAGTGGCTGCTGAGCGACTCCTTTCGTCAAGGGGTCTCCTTCGGCAAGGGGTCTCCTGAAGCAGACAAGCACAGATTTTGCTTAGTCAGTTTCTATAGACGGTGCTTTGCATAATATGCAAGTTGTAACAAAAGACTAGAGTGCCTATATGCATATTTACCGAGACAAAGCTAAAATTATTAAGGAGTGGAGCCTATTTCCATCTGCTTGGGCAATGTCATCCTGACGCTTTTGTTAAAGCCTAAAAATGTATTCTGTTTAGTTACTTTGCAAAAAAAATCTGTTGTTTTTATTAACATCTTTTTTTATCAGATTTTCTTAAATTTTGTTGAAAACAAAAAATTTCAAACTACTTATAAATTTTGATAAATAAATTAATTTTTTTTTTGCAACAACTACTTTTGCTAAATACTGTAATTTTTCAAATGGCCATACCTTTGTTAAGAATTATTGTACCTGTTGGAGCCGTGAAAAAGCAATTTGGAGTTTAAAGAAATAATAAAAGTAGGCGTGGCAGTGGGCGGATTTTACTGAATTTCGATTTATTTTAATTCTCATTAGAAAAAACTCTGAAAATTTCATCTTAATAAATGTATCCCTTTTAAGAAATCAAAATATTAGAAAAGTGGGCGTGTCAGGAGGTGTATTTTACTAAAATTGCTTTTAATTTTTTGTTCTTGCTCATACAAACAAATTTGGAAAATTTAATCGAAATCGTTTAAGCCATTTCTCCGAAACCAATAAAAACAAATGGCGTGGCAGTAGGCAGATTTTTTTTGAAATATTTTTCAATTTTTGTCTTTCTCACTTTAAATATCATCCAAATAATTTTAATCGATTCCATGAAATACAGCGTATTCGAGAAATCAAGAAATAAGAAAATTGGCGTGGCAGTGGACGGATTTTACAAAATTTAATTTTTGTATTTTTTTCTCAGTCAAAGGATTAAACTCTGAAAATTTCATCCAAATCGTAGGAGCCGTTTCCGAGAACCCAAATATATATATGTTACAAGATTAACTCGTTTAAAGTAATAAGATAAGATAATTACCGTATAAAAAAATCGAAATTAGTTTTTTTCTTATTTAACCACTTGTGACCGGATGATCCCACTTTCAATTTTCTGTGCGATCATTTGGTTGCTAAGATTTCGATGATCAAAGAAAAACAATTCTTTTCCATTCAAAGTCCTGAAGGCCTAAAAAGAAGAAAACAAAAATTTAAGTTGAAATTTGTTTTCTTTAGGCCTTCATTCGAACACTTTTCTTTTGACAGTTTGATGTGAAAAAAAAGAATGCCATCTTAGTTCTTGATTAAATATGATTGCATGGGAAAAAAAAATTTAAAATCGTTGTAGCGGTTTTTTAAAAAATTAATTTCTTATATATAAAATTATAAAACATTTCTAAGAACAAATTTTGGTATGCAAATCGAAAGTATATATTTATGTGTATATAAAAATAAAATTTGAAAAAAAATGTCAACCTGTTTTTGAGATATTGAATTTTCAAAAAAAAAAAATTTTTAACTTTTTTAAATCCAAAAACTTTTTTTTGAAAATTTTGATATGCAATATTATTTAATCTTATCTGAAATTTGTTAATAAAAAATCATCTAAATCCATTCAGCCGATAACGAGAAAATTCAAAATAAAAAAATACGTTCTATGACAGGTACTATTAATAGTTGCTAAGTGTACAATTTTATAATTTTTGGTAGTACATCGTACTAATTTTAGTATATAGAAATAGTTTAATCAAAATTGTAGGAGTCGTTTTTGAGAAAAAAAATGTTTTCCCTTGCGGTTTTTCAACTTTTGTATGGAAGGTACCGTTAGTTTTTCATAAATGTAAAATTTTTTCTAAAAATATTTTAGAAAGTACAAAGAAACTCTTAAGTATCGAGTTTCAAAAAAATCGATCATGTCTTTTTCGAAATATTTGATTTTCCAAAAAAAATTGAAACATTTTTTAAAAATCAAAAAAATATTTTTTTTTAAATTTTAGTACACAAAAAAATTAAAATCGGTCGAACTGTTTTGAAGAAAATCAAAAATTAAAAAAATGGTTTTTTGGGAGGTGCCATTAATAACCATTTTTGAAAAATGGTTTTCCACCCAAAAGAAGCCTTTGGTGAAATAAATGTATTGAATTTTCTTTTAAGAATAGTTGTCGAGCCGTTTTTGAGAAAAATACGATTATGTAAAATTACCAAAAAAACTTGTATGGCAGGTACCGTTATTTTTGGTTCTAAAAAAAATGACAAAATCGTGTGGCAGAATCACCAAAAACCACTATGTACCAAGTTTGAAGAAAATTGATCAAGCCGTTTAGGCTGTAGACGAACAGACAGACAGACAGAATTGTGCCACCCATTTTTTGGTGTTCTCTACCATCGTAATATCATGTTTGATTGTTATCTCAAAAATTTTTTTTGCACGAATCCAAAACTTGCCTTATAGTACCTATATCGCAAGTAAAAATGAATTTTTGAGGTTTATTTTCAATCAAATGCTAAAACAAAAATATCAAGAAAACCACATATAAAGGTAACAGTCCAGGGTCCAGGGGAAAACCCGATTAAGGCCATTTCAGTTGGCTCCATGAAAAATTAATAAATAAATGAAATTTGGTGGCAAATCAGCTCGTGGAGAACTAGTATCCTGTGTGCGTGCTGTTGGTAAGAATAAAGGGGACCTAAAATTTTTTGTCGAGGTCGAACGGCTAAAGGGGAAGCACTTAATCATTACAAGTATACTCTTGGAGGATTTGTCAGTTCCTCGCTAGAGACAGAACCTCGGAAGAAACATTAATGTTTTTATGTGCCAGCGGCTGGGAATTGAACCCAGCTTTTTTTCACATTTCTATTGCGAACAGCCAGCCTAGCGTTAAAATTTATAAAAATAAAATCTTAATAAAAAGAAAAAGAAAAAAATGGGAATGACTCGTGGAAATTTAAAAAAATTGAAATATATGTTTAGTTTTAAACGCTGTTTGCATAATTTAACATGTGAAAAAAAGTTAAGAGATTTTCTTATTTCATCGGAATTTTTTTCCAAGAACCAAAATCATGTCGAAAATGTTTTGTTCACGGTGTATTCATTAGAATTCCACAATACACATTATTTAAAGATTCAAAATGTCTTTTTCACGACTCATAAGCCATTATTTTAAACAAAAATACATATGGCCAGTTGAAAAATCGCTAAAAATTTGGATTTTTTAATCCTTTAACATTCTAAATACTCTTTTATTAGTAAATAGTTTTTTTTTTTTTTTATTTCCAAAAAATGTAAATCATTAAGGTATTTGACTAGACCATTGAATACTAGAACACAAATCTTTGCAAAAAAAAAATTAGATTGAAGAATAGAATTTTAATTTTTGTTCTAATTTTTAGTTTCTAAATATTTTCCTTTATTTAAAAAATAGATTCGAAATGGATTTTTTAATTAAAAACAAAAAAGATATAATAGACATTTTAAATGAAACCTAAATGGGGAGGGAGGGTGAAAATAGACCCCCTCCTATACGATTTTTTCTGTCTTCGGCTCAACCTACAAGCTTATGCAAAACACTCCGGACGTAAAACTGGTATTCTATTTTGCTGGCTGGGTTCTTTGCTACATCTTGTTGGCAAGCCCCAAGACAGATTTTGACAAAAAAAAAATGCAAAAACGCACTTGGAAGGACAATAATATCTTGAAATTATGATGCATAATAGCATAGGTTTATTTAATTTTAAACATAAAAAAGATTTAATTGATTAATGCTCGTTAATCCTTAAAGATTAAAAAAATCAATTGCTATCTTTAATTTTGTTTGTATTTTCAGTACCTATTTTTCATCAAGGACTAATTTTACTTCCCGAATAAACAATTTTTTTTTATTGAGATAAATATCCTTCATTATGTCATATTTAGATTTTTGTTTACATATAACTTGCTTGTTACTTCACTAGCCATTTAGTTTTTTAAACCAATATTATTATTACCTATAGCTTAGTCTTGTCCCAGAAAATAAGACCTGTTTTTTTCTTCCTCTACCTAAATAAATTTCTTAAATCGAAATATTTTTTGTTGACACACTGTGCCATAAAATGTGGTAAAATGTTATAGTTTTTAAGTTCAAATAGAGGCAAACACGTGCAACAAAGTAATTTCAAAGTTATGCAATGCCACTTCATCATTTCGCTTCTAATAAAATGACAAATTGCTCAAATGGAATTGCCAAAAAAGATAAGGAACGTCTTCTCAAGTATGATGATGCTTCAAAGGTATGTGTGTATCTACATAATAAGACAACATAAAAAGACAACTTCTTTGTAGAAAACACATTCGTCCCACCGCATAAACTATACTTTCATAAAAATAAAATAAGGTAGTTGCAAAAATATTACGTTTTAACGACTTCGTTAAAAAAAAAATCTTTAAAAAAAGAAAATTTCTTAAAAATAATTATTATTATGGAAAAAATATTAAAGTTTCACAGCATTTAATTATAAAAAATGGTTGCTAACTAAGTAAGTACATAATATCTTATTATATGAAGTTGTTAAGCATAATTTTGTTCTTAAACCACAGCATTAAAATTTTATCAATTTGTGTGTCAACTAGGTATCTACCTAATGAATTCGGTCAAAACAACAACAAATGTGACACACAAATGTAGATACGAATTTTTATTAGTTTTATTAAAATCACAATCACCACAATTATTATAATGAATAATATACCTACTACATGTACATATTTGATTTGAATAATTTAAGTATCTTTTAATATTTTATGATTAATTGGGTTGTAAAATAAATTAAAAGCTGAGGTTTATTCAATCAAACACCTGAAAATATTAATTATATTAAACCACATACATTTGACCATCAAAAAGTAACAAATTTAAAATATCAGATATAAGCCACCTTAATTACAAAAATTCAATCGAATAAAAGACTTTGCTGTTGCCATTTGTTAAGTGTTTGCAGCATTATACATACAGTGGCTGACAGTGATAATGGCCATTTTTTGTCTAATTCTCCTGGGCTATAGTAAACGTGTCCTAAAATTTGTTTTGGTATTTTGTAGGGAGATATTTTTATCTTATAACTGATTAAAGATGAATTCGGACTAATTCAACAAGTTTTTATTATTATTTTAAACCATTCCTCCAGTAAGACTTTATTCAAGTAATTTTCGTTGAAAAACTCATGTTTCTGAATTTCTATTTCCATTTTTTTTTTCCAAAAATTAGCAATTAGGTATCTTTAAATCTTGTGATTGTGATGGGATTCTCATTACCTTTTGGACAATTATGCAACAGCCAGTCTCTAAATATTTCAGTCGAGTAGGTACTTCCGATCATTGTCTTGATAGAAATGAAAAGAGTTTCAATTCCAAACATTTTAGTGCTATTTTTATATATCGAAACAATTCCAAATAATGACAGAAATTTGGTATTTAATGATTACTAATTAAAATATGGTGGGTTCACTGGTCAAGTTTTCATACATTTTAAATTTGTGATTAATTAAGTAATTTATAGAAAACTTGCCAAGCAAATCCACCAAATTTTAATCAGTAATCATTAAATACCAAATTTCTGTCATTATTTGGAATTGTTTCGATATTACTCTACTTAAGATATTTGATATTAAAACTTCATGAACTTACAACTAGGGATATATTTTAGATCTCATTACTTTTTTTGGCAGAGTTTCGTACATGTTTCTTGTATATATAAGAACTTGGCTCTTTTCTTAACATTTATGTTTTTGTTGTGATTTCACTCCTTTTTGCAAAGATTTACAAAAATCAAGCCCTACCGCTCTAAAAACTTTCATAATTCTACGACAACTGAAAGTGCTACATATAAATAATAGCAATTCTAATAAAGTGTGTATAAGTAAGCCTCCACCACCGGTGGTAATGTCGACGGAATGAAATTAAAAAGAAATGTAAATACTACTCTACTTTCAAAATAAAAGTAGAGATTAGACATCCCTGGGCGTAACGTGAAGTTAGACTTAAATCAACCTAATTTCGAACATGCCTTGGCGATATCTTTCGTCTATTGTCACGTCGATAACTTAACAAAGCCTGCCTGACTTTTTATAGCCCTTGTGCTGGTCTTTTTTTATCTCCACCGTCATCCAATAAAGACCTACTTAAGTATATTGTAAATTTCCATAACGAACTGCATATTAAAAAGTATAGAGATAATAAAAAGTATTCCTGGTGAAAGAAA
This sequence comes from Dasysyrphus tricinctus, assembly GCA_963921185.1. NCBI lineage: Eukaryota > Metazoa > Arthropoda > Insecta > Diptera > Syrphidae > Dasysyrphus > Dasysyrphus tricinctus. The sequence goes on from CAWUEQ010000159.1 coordinate 108,247, forward strand.
ACCAAACTTAAACAATTTAAACTCATAGTTCATGAGACCAGTTCCCTTCTTTTATTCTGGTAAGTTACCACTTAAAAGCTGATATCAGACTTAGCTGTGGATTGGTGGTAATTGAGTTCTGTCTCTAGATTAATTATCCCGGGGAAAAATCCCATTCGTGGGGGGCCCATTTAGGACTCCTCTCAATCGTCGAACTTAAACTTTAATTTCTTATAAGTACCAAAAGAGTTAATTTTCCCGTGAACCGCTGTCGAAAAATTGACTAGCCACATATTAAACCACGTGATTAGTGCTGACCAGGTAATAAATCAATTTTTCCGCATGCCAAGTTTGATCATTAATTAAGAATACAATTTTAGCGTAGTGATTTAATCGTACCCAGTACACTAGTCCAGAGAAACAACACTCGTGCGAGTGCCTTGACCACTCCACGCAGTGGTTTCCTCGTCCAGCGAGCGGCCTATAATATTTCGGCTATTCAGAGTGCGCAGGCCTCGATCAGACATCAAAAAGACCGAACGAAAAAGCCCTCTGCCCGGCCCTCAGAAGAAATATTCTTCTAATCATATAGAAGTTTAAACTAAAAACGAGAACCGCAACGAGAACCACGACAAGAACAACGAGAAACCTCCAAATCATAGGCTGTGCCTCCGAAGACTCCGCCAGCCTCATCAGTTCGATCAGAACTTAATCGTACCATCGGCGTAAACTGAAGGCTGTCAACGACGTGCCTTTGCACTCGTGCAAACTCATATATATGTTCTTTCAACAATACCGTCATAGTGGAATAATCCTAGGATAATTTCTGTTATCAACTTAAAGCCAAATGCTCTCGGATCAGTAAAGTCAATCTGTTTTTGTTCCAAGGAATAGAAAAAAAGGGATTAATTTAATCGTTCAAATCACAAGATTTTATCTCCCGTCATCAAATCTAGCCAGCATCACAGCATCAGAAAGTTAAGAGCATCAACATTAGTAAGCTCTATCTCCTCTAAGGAAGGTGTGCGCACGTCTTCATTGGATGGATCCTGATTTAACGTAGTTTCGCGGTAAGTCAAAGAACAAATGTATTATTTAAGAGTATAAAATCTTTATAATTTGAACGATATAATGCGACAATCTCTTTAAGTTTTGATGGTAGTGATTCAAGAGTTATTTTGTTTTTTTTTTAACAAGATCATAGTCCTAAGAGAAAGAAACTTGACGTAATTGAATTTAAAGAATATTATTATGGTTCCCCTTTTTTTTTATTTAAGTTAACTGCATTACGACTGGAAAGTGAAGCGAGTCGATTATTTAGTTTAAAATTACCAAGCTAGCGTATAAGTATAAGTCTCTCAAAGTTGTATCCAGTCTTGCATGAATAAACTCCCGCGCTTAAAATTTTAGGTCTTGATTTAAAACCTTTGAAAAATTAGGACAATTTAGCTCGATAATAAAGATTATAATTCTATAAATAAGTATAAATGAACTCGAATCTCCGTTTGTTTTTTTTTATGCTCTTTGAGTGTTAAGTCAATTTAGAATGAAGAGTGCGTAAAAATATTGAGTGGGAGGGAAAGTGACGAGGTTGCCAATGAGCGTCGGCCGAGATGACATAAGCCATTTGTAGGCCTTTATTCGACCTCGCAATAGGGGTTATCGCCGATTTGAATTGAGAGTACCGCGATAACCAAGGAGTTCGACCCTAGTGTCATGAACGGCGGGAGGGAATACTCTCCGGGAACCGCTTACCACCCTTAGGTGTCCCAAAGAGATACGATATGGAGAAAGTAGCTTAGACGAAGACAGGGTTATATATTTTTTTTTTAGGCATGTTTATATATGCACGGTAGTCCAGTGGCGGGTGCAAGTTCCCACCCCACCGACGAACTAGCCTTCGGCCTCCGCAAGCATGCCTCACCGCACCTTGCCGACTGGACACCCTATCTCACAACCTTCTGATCATACAGGAATCCTGTGGTTTGTATGAACATAGGGATGGCAGATCATCCCCCATTTGTGACATAGTCCCATCTACCGTTACAAGTGGGTGTATGGCACGCCCCCTGAATGGAAAATTCTTAATTTTCGATTTTTTTCCTTTCAAAGTACTTCAAGTCCTACCGCTCTACCAATTTTCATCGTTCTAAAACAATCGGAAGGGCTTTGTTTCTTTCTCAGTACTTCAAGCCCTACCGACCTACCAATTTTCATCGTTCTGCAACAATCGGAAATGCTCTATATAATTTATAAGAATTTTTAAAAAAGAGGCTGGATGCCTCGCCCTCTGAATAGAAAATTGCAGATTTTCGATTTTTTCCTTTGTATGCACCACAAGGCCTACCGTTGTGCGAAATTTCAAGTTTTTACTATATCGGGAAGTGCTTCATAATTTTGATGATCAGTCAACGGTTTTTGCTATTTTTGAAGTCCTATATCTCGGGAATTACTAATGCTAAAGAGTTGAAATTTGTTGAGCCACTTGTGTTTGATTAGCTCAGCAAATACTGTGAATTTTAAGTTTCTGACTTTATAGGTACTGAAGTTAGAGGGGGGTTGAAAATTGCCTGAGTTTGTTCCTGTAAAAAGGGTGTAGTGCCGCGAACTTGGCTGGGCACTACCGTGCACTTTGATTTGGTTTGACAGTGGAATCCGTATAACTAGTATGAAGGCTTACACTGGTTTTGGGAGGTGCTCTCGCGCTGGTCTTTCTGCTTTCAAGTCCTGGGTGTTCTTCAATAGGGAACCTAGCCCCTGTACTGGTGACTGAACCTGGAACGGTTGTAGGTATAATATACGCTCATCAGCAGGTACAACGCCCTTAGTGGGACTAGTCGGCAAGTACAACTTCCTTGGTGGCGTTAGTCGGCATGTATAACGCCCTTGGTGGCACTAATCAGCAAGCACAACGCCCTTGGTGGCACTAGTCGACAAGTAAAACACCCATGGTGGCACTAATCAGCAAGTTCAACGCCCTTGCTGGCACTGATCAGCAAGTACAATGCCCTTGGTGACTCTAATCAGCAGGAACTATGCCCCTGGTGACAATTAGGACGTTCGGTTTCGAATAAAGACCCCTATACACTGGTGGGGGGAAACCTTAATGAGAAAAAGTTGAACAGACTCTCCTACCAAAGTTGGTCTCTCAAACGAAGCCCCTTACCACATGTGGTGGGGGAACCTCCATGGAAAACCAAAAGCTACATTGACCGAAACGACTTGACTCGTCTGCGGCTGGAGTATATGTAACAAATCAGGTTAAATAAAATGCCGTCTGACGTTGAGTACAGTCGCAAGGGTGCCCTTCGTCCTTCCGAGTAGGTCCTTTTTTATATTTCCGGTAAAGACTGAGTGGGAACTGCATCGAGGATGAGTGCCAAAATGCAGCATGTGTTTTCCTGTGTCGTCACATGCTTGTGGTGAATGTGATTTGTATTTTGATGAAATACAATTCTCACTGCATATTTAGGTACTGGTGCTAACATTAACTTGAACTGAATACTTACTAGCGCTGAATATTAACTAGCGCTGAATATTTATTAGCGCTGAATATTTATTGGGGATGAAGGGTTTGCCATTTGCATTTTGAGGTGAGAAAAAAGGAATGTAACGTGGAACACTTCGTTACAAACTTAAAGATGCACTGTGAACCATCATTGGTCAATGACTAAGGATGTATAAACTGGATTCAAAAAAATTAGTGACATTGCAATGAGTTTGCCAGCTGTCTTTTAAAGAGCTATAAAAGATCAGCATAGGGCCCAGCAAGCTCATCAGCAAAACAAATGAAAAGTAATCCAAAAGGCCGGTAATGAAGAAGGGTATCGTCTAGAATGATGAAAGACTCCAACATTTTAAAGTGATCACCTAAAATGGGTAAATTTTTACGCAATGTTCGCAACCCTAGGGCATATAAAATAATCAACTACAATTATGACGTGGAAAAAATGCAGTTTATCTGGTGACATGTTGTTTGGGCGATACCTACAGAAGAGACATTTGTCTCTCTAGCACCCCACCATCAAGCATTAATCAACATACCTATAGCTACGTATGAAACAGCAAGCAACTATAAAAAATGTTGCGATACAACAAAGGAAAAACTTATTGTGATCAAAGCCCTTAAGAATATTCTCCACCCAAAATGTCGAACTCAGATTCGATGATAGAAGCTTACCTTTTTGTTATTTATGTTCCAACAAAAAAAATTGATTTTTTAGCCAAATTAAATCTTGAATTTAAACGAAGTCAGCCCACAAAATTTAAGGAATTAACTGTTTCCCATATTAATAAATGACGCATAACAACGTGTTAGCATTTATACATTTGTTAACTTGTAGTTCTTTAACGAATGTGTAATAGAAGTACGAATAAACGTACGGATAACTCTCGCCAAATTGCGTGTTTAATGAACGAATAACTTCTTTACACATACACACACACATGTGATGGAACCGTTCACTACGCCAACCATAAAGTAGTAAATCAGTGCATGTGTGTGACACATGTATTAGAAAATCACCACAATTTGATGAAGTGGTGAATATGGTGAAGTGATAAATACTGGAAAGATATCATATCTTTATTAATTAGAAAAGTTATCAAACGAATAAGTTGTGTATCCGAGTGCCATTGAGGAAACCAAGCGATGAAACTACAAAGTGGGCCTTTGAATGGAATCCTCAGGGTGCACGGCAGATTGGAAAACCAAGAACAACATGGAAATCTACTGTCTTAGCGGAAGCAGAATCCCAGAGAAAGACGTGGCCACAGCTAAGTACCTTGCAGCAGACCGCCCAAGTAACAATTTTCCTCTCATAAGATATTCCGAGAGTCTTACTACACTAATTTAAGGGAGCTAAAATCAGTCTCGAACACTACTTCTACATTGCTATGACACTCTAATAAGCGTGGAATGGCCCACTTATGGGAGGCTTTTTTTCTACTTATAGAAAGAGTAAACGTTTCAACAATACTTTTTATCTCCTTAACGAAGCTTTATTATAATTTAATTTTTTAAGAGTAGCTGCTTATGTTATGAGGGAATCAATAATATTATGTATGAGCTGTACATTATTATAATAGTTGTTTTTCACGCTATTGGACTAAAATTGGATTGCAGTTGAAAATTTACTATCTAATAATTACATTTTACCTCGAAAAAAATCGAAGCGCTTTCAAAATAATGCATATTTCAATTATTTTGTTTGTATTTTTTCTTATCTTTTTTTTTCTTGTGTTCACTTTTTTGGCAATAGAATATACACTACTCAACAATATTAAAGGAACAAATTTTTTTTCAATTTTTGTTAGCGTTTTTTGAAGAGCTGTATCTTTGTGACGAGTGGTCGTATTGAGTTGAAATAAAAAGCATTTTACAGCTTTATGTTTTTTGTTTCGAGATTTGTTTGCAAACAAATTTTTTTGAAGTACCGTTATTGCGTTATTGCAAAAAATGAGACAAGACAACTAAATTATTTTTTTTTATTTTTTTTGAGTGTCCTCATTTCTATGGATAATTTTTTTTGAGTCAATTAAATGTCATGATCAGATACCTTGTTTATTCAGCTTCAATTCAGTTTTTTTGTTGTTATCGTACGATTTTTTTTGACATGGTTTATCTGACTTTGAATGAAAAAAGATACTTTTAGCCTTGATTACCAATATCTCAGCAAATAATGACGTTATAAAAATTTCAAAGACAGTTTTGGAAATTTGAAAAAGCGTTTTACAATATTTTTTTATGATTTTGTAGAAATTATTTTTTTTTACCGTTCACCGTTAGTTTAAAAAAAGTACTAAAAACTGACGTTTTGTGGTCTTTTCGTAAATCTTTTTTTTTCGTTGCAAATATTGATTGCATGGCTTGCGTTGGTATGCAAATTTATAGACTTTTAAATCATCAATATTCTTGTAAATTTTCAAATTGATTCATCGAACAGTTTTTCCTCACCAAAACTTCAAAGTCTTACAAACCAGGTAAAGGAACAAATTGTGTTATTCCTAAACAGTGCGTAGTCGTCATCAAAATGACAAGAAAACTGTAATTCCAGTGGATTTTTTTCACAGTTTTGCATTAGTTAGATATTTTTTTGAATTGAAATGAAATAAAAAGTACATTTTTCCAAAAAAAAAAAAAATAATTTCAAAAATTTTTCAAACAAAAAAACTTGATTTTTTTTTAATTTTTTTTTTTGGAAAAATGTACTTTTTATTTCATTTCAATTCAAAAAAATATCTTACTAATGCAAAACTGTGAAAAAAATCCACTGGAATTACAGTTTTCTTGTCATTTTGATGACGACTACGCACTGTTTAGGAATAACACAATTTGTTCCTTTACCTGGTTTGTAAGACTTTGAAGTTTTGGTGAGGAAAAACTGTTCGATGAATCAATTTGAAAATTTACAAGAATATTGATGATTTAAAAGTCTATAAATTTGCATACCAACGCAAGCCATGCAATCAATATTTGCAACGAAAAAAAAAGATTTACGAAAAGACCACAAAACGTCAGTTTTTAGTACTTTTTTTAAACTAACGGTGAACGGTAAAAAAAAATAATTTCTACAAAATCATAAAAAAATATTGTAAAACGCTTTTTCAAATTTCCAAAACTGTCTTTGAAATTTTTATAACGTCATTATTTGCTGAGATATTGGTAATCAAGGCTAAAAGTATCTTTTTTCATTCAAAGTCAGATAAGCCATGTCAAAAAAAATCGTACGACAACAACAAAAAAACTGAATTGAAGCTGAATAAACAAGGTATTTGATCATGACATTTAATTGACTCAAAAAAAATTATCCATAGAAATGAGGATATTAAAAAAAAATAAAAAAAAAAAATTTAGTTGTCTTGTCTCATTTTTTGCAATAACGCAATAACGGTACTTCAAAAAAATTTGTTTGCAAACAAATCTCGAAACAAAAAACATAAAGCTGTAAAATGCTTTTTATTTCAACTCAATACAACCACTCGTCACAAAGATACAGCTCTTCAAAAAACGCTAACAAAAATTGAAAAAAAATTTGTTCCTTTAATATTGTTGAGTAGTGTATATTCGCAGGCTCTTTGAAATCTCCCCGTGTAAAATATTGAATATTTCATTTATTCCATTGATTATTGCCATTTTTTTTGAAAATTGTATGTTTTTTTTTTTTACAACGCAGACATTTTTTATTGTGTGCATTTTGTTTTTATTTCAACTCCTATTAGCTTCTTGTTATGAAAACTAGTAGAGTATAGCATAGCCGCCACGCATAGCCTCTTTTAAGTGTTTTACTATGGGATTATAAGCATTACAATATGGTTACCAGAGATCAAATTTCATAAAAAAATTATAATAGGACTTAAAGTTTATGCACTCCTTCTAAGGGAGAAAAATTGATTTCATAATAGACATAAACGGTTGGAATTTGAATTTGAATTTGAAAAGAGACGCTATCTTATAATAAAATTACTATGAGAGTAATTTAACTATCATAACAAGATGTTAATTATTAAGTATAACTATGGGATCTAAAAGAAGCTTATCAGAGAAGATTTTTGGATTTCGGGAGCTTAACTCTGAAGAGTATGTTAGTTGGGCGTGAAGGATGGAGACGTTTTGTTGACGCCCTATGCCCCAGCTGGTTTTACAGGACACGATGATGATGATCCGTGTGCCAACCAACACGTGTGTTACGGAGCGAAAATCAGTTTTTTTTTTATTAATACTGCTTTCTATTCGTATGTGCGTACCTACTTTAACTAACGTAGATTTTTGACATACATTTAAGCTGAATTCATTCAAAAGGTAACTTTGCAGGTACTGAAAAACTGGGCGAATGGGCCTAATCTACTTTGTGGCAATCTTTAAAAATCGATTAAAACAAAATAATCCCTCTAGAGCCTAGCTCCTATTAAGAAATCAAGAAATGTCATCTTGAGAAGTCAACAAATCTCAGATTGAAGAAAGATGACTCCTTATGGGAAACCATTATCTAGAAAAATAAAATAAAAAATCCGTCATGCTCCTTGTTAGCCTTGTTATTTTAGATCACCATGACAAATACAATTTCCGCTGAAGTCCCCAAAACCACGAATAAATTTCACCACGCAGAAACAGAAATAAAAGTTTCAAGAGACATAATAATACACTTTTCATGCAATCGTCTTTGTTCCAACACATTAACCAAAACATCTACGTATAGTGAAAATTCTTTTAGCACGCACCCAAAAAACCCCAAAACCGGAACAAAAAAAAAAGAAAAATGGGGATAGCTCAACTCAAAAAACATTTGCAATTCAATTGAATTCACAGCGAAATGAATTTCAGTTTTCGGTGTAAGTGTAAACCCTCAGAGTGTATTGTGTAGGTATGTCCCCCTAAAGTCTTGAATTATATATTAAATCTCTGTTCTCTTGGGATATATTTCGAAAGGGGGGGATGGAAAGTGGAAATGTACACACCCGAAAGTTTTTCGTCTCTCAAGGCCTATAGGCCTATATACCGCCCTGTACAGGCACACACCATGTTGTACGACTATATGTACAGTTTAAGGGTCATTGAAGCGCGCCAAAACACTTCATCGCATCACAGATTATAAAGGCTAAGGACCTTTGTTTTTCCTCATACTAAAGAGCTGCTGATGCTAAATCTGCTCTGCCTCCATCCTGCTACTGCTGCTGGTCCTGGTGCTGATGGTGTTGAAGAATTTGTGACAAAAGTTTTTATCAAATTGCTTTGTAGGCGGCCTTGTGTATGGAAATATTTTTTTTTGTTTTTATTTTTTTTTTCTATCCCCCAAAATCTTTCTATACACCTATACCCAACCCATCCCCATTCTAGAGAGGCAGACAACAACTTGAAGTTTTTGTTTTTATTTGTATTTTAATGTGCTGTTTTGGTGTGCGGTATACCTATAGGGATAGTATCAAGTTCATTATTATTCCCAGGATAAGTGTGCGGAAAAATCCACTTCAGCGCACATCATCTCACCTAGTTGATGAGGTGAAGGATGCTGTTGCTTTTGGGGGACACTTTTTCCTATTGCCAGGCTCGCAGGGTGGGCCAAAAATGGCATGGCATGGGTATGTGGAGGGGTAATTCATGTATAAAAAAACATCTATACCCCGAATGGACGGTTGGGGGTTGAGAGTATAATACTGAGTGCGTTTTCAAAGGGAATACATGGTCGCGTTAAGTATATAAAAAGATAAAGTGTATAGGGAAGAGTTTTTTGTTTGTTGTTTTTTTTTATCATCCATTTTGTTGCAGAAGGATAAGCACCAGAAGAGAAAAACAACAAGAGCGTGGGTTTGTGATTTTTTTTTGTGTTTTTTTTATTGTAACAACGTCCTTGCTCTCGATATCTCTTGTTTATGAAAAGTTTAAATGAAGCGGACAATTTTTACCGCAAAAGAAAAACAATATTTACACAACAAATCCGATAAAAAAAAATATTATTTGTGCTAAAGAAAAAGCATCAAAACTACGCTGATTAAAAATAATTTGGTTGATGTTGTAGTGTAGCTAACAATGTCATCAAACTTTGCTGTAGTAAATAGTTTAAAATGACGACGAAATAGTTTTTATAAGGTTGAGTGTAACCGCATACCTACATGGAAACTACTGGTTGCACTACTAACATTCTAACATACTTAGAGATGAGGTCAGTGAAAAATGTTTGTGCTTGCTTGGGTGCTGAAAAAGAGATAGGAGCCTTTACGGGCCAACGGCCTTGTGTATATCCCCGTATTGGACTACTGGCATCGGATTATCTGGGTTGCGCTACTAAGGCTTAACAATGACCTTACCTTCCCGGTTTGGGGTTGTGTTGTCGGCCAGGTGAACTTCCCGGCATGTCAATAGATAACGGCTTGAGAGTATATTGTATGTATTGCAAGATTTGAAAGTGAGTGCCTTAAGCCGTTCTGCAACACTAAAACTGGCAGGTTTCTGGCCAGGCAGATCGACCAAATATTCACTCTCTTCCAGGAAAAGATCAACGAATTTCAGGTTGAAACTGACCACACATTCACTGACTTAAAAGCTGTATATGATACATAGCATTCAACGCCAGAAACTCTATATAGCGATGGCTGAACTCGCAATCCCCGGAAAACTGATCCAGTTGTGTCGCGTGACATTTGAAAATATACGATGAATCAATGTCAAGTTAGCAAAGAAACTTTGACGAATCGAAAAATGGGTTGGTCGATAATTTGCTATTAATTAGCCGTAAATTAGTTGTGACAGTTTCAAATTTATCGTTCAATGTTTTCTACGTTTTTTTTGGGTGCTTTGCTAACTTGATATCACGTAAGCAAAGCAAATCTCATGTATCGGTAAATGGATAGGAGCATAATTTGTCGTAAATTAAATGTGACAGTTTCGAAATTGTTGTTCTATGTTTTCTATGTATTTTTTTTTTGAAAAGTGGTAAGAACATCTAAAATTGAATATTTATTTATTTAATAATTTTCCGTTAATTAGTTGTGACGAATTAAATTTTGCCATGCGATGTTTTCTATGTGTCTGTGGGTTATTTTTTTCTATGAGTGTCATTTTATCAAAGGAATTTTGAAGAATCAAAAAATGGGTTCGTGGATTATTTGCCATTAACTAGACGTAAATTAGTTGTGACAGTTTTGGATTTATTGTTCAATGTTTTCTACGTTTTTTGGGTGCTTTGCTAACTTGATATCAATTAGCAAAGCAAATCACACGGATCTAAAATAGATAGGTGCATAATTTGGTGTTAATTAGTCGTAAATAAGTTTTGATAATTTCGAATTTGTCGTTCTATGTTTTCTATGTTTTTTTTTGAAAAGTTTTAAGAACTTCTTAAATTTAATATTTGAGTGCTTAATAATTTTCTGTTAATTAGTTATGACGAATTATATTTTGCCATGCGATGTTTTCTATGTGCCTTTGGGCTATTTGTTTTCTATGAGTGTCATGTTATCAAAGGAATTTTGACAAATTGAAAAATGGGTTGGTGAATAATTTGCCATTAATTAGTCGTAAATTAGTTGTGACAGTTTCGGATTTGTCATTCAATATTTTCTACGTTTTTTTGGGTGTCTTGCTAATTTGAAATCAAATGGAAAAAGGGATAGGTGGATAATTTGTTGCTAATTTGTCTTAAATTTGGTATGACAATTTCAAATTTGTCATTCTATGTTTTCTATGTTTTTTTGAAAAGTTATAATAACTTCTAAAATTTAATATTTTAGTGCTTAGTAATCTGCCGTTAATTAGTTGCAGCAAATTCAATTTTGTCATGCGATGTTTTCTATGTGTCTTTGGATTATTTGTTTTCTATGAGTTTCAAGTTAACAAAGCAACTTTGACGAATCGAAAATGGGTAGGTAGGTAATCTGCCGTTAATTAGTTGTGACAGTTTCGAATTTTTCGTTCAATGTCTTCAAAGTTTTTATGGGTACTTTGCTAAATTGACATTACTCGACAAGTGGTAAAAACTTTTTTATACTTTATGTCTTATGGCTGAATAATTTACCGTTATTAAGCCTTTAATTAGTTGTGAAGAATAAAATAAAATCGTGCAATGTTTTCTATGTTTGTTGGGTCCTTTACTATAGTTTTGATACCAAGCACCACCTTAAAAACGGGTAAAAACGTCTAATACCGAATGGTTTATGGGTTAATAATTTGTGGTTAACTAGTATTTGATTGGTTGTGTGAATTTTAAATTTATTGTACAATGTTTTCTACGTTTTTCGGGTTCCTCTCTAACTTCACATCGAGTTTGCATAGCAACACCTAGAAAAGGGATAAAAACTGCTTAAACCAAATAGTTTATCGCTAAATAATTCACGGTTAATTAGTAGTTACTAATTTTTGACAATTAAGAATGTTTGGTTCTATGTTTTTTTTAAAGTGGTAAAATCTTCTAAACCTTAACTTTTGTTTGCTTAGTGACCTGCCTTTAATTATACTAATTAATAAGTTGTGACATATTCAATTTTTCTTGCGATGTTTTCTATTTATTTTTAACAAATTATTCCATTTGACCCATTGAAAACGTAATAAAGCAATAAAAAGTTCAATATAATACATATTAAACTTTTTTGAATGTAACTGCATATGAATTAACGAATTAAAACAAAAAAAAACATGGGAAACATTGCACGACAATCTTAAAATTGTCACATACAATCAATGGCTCATGTGACTTCTTCAATTTTATTCTGTAGCAAATAGTTTGCAGGGCAGGCGTTATCATTGATGGCACTATTTGGAACAGATCTGTCCAACCTCTAGGTTATGCCGATGATATCGATATCATTAGCAGCTCCCATAAGACAGCTATAGAGGCTTTCACAGCAAATGAAGAACAGGTGAAACTTGTTTGGTCTTCAATTAAGTGAGGCCAAGACCAAATGCTATGCTATCAACATAAATTGAAAGATCTGTCAATGGGCTTGGACAAAATATCACTGCTGATAACAAAAACCTCGATGTACTTAGTTAAAGGAGATCCAGAGTTAATCTACCTTAGAGTAAATATTAGTCCCACGAACTTAATCTTAGTAGCGATCTGACGAAGAATTAGTGACGAAGAACTATCAAACCGGTGCTACTTTGGTTTGACGCAACAAATGCTTTCAAAACTCCTCACACGTTATTCGAAGTGCACGCTCTATAAAACCTACTGCTGGTCCTGCCTTAAAGTGCCAAGTGCTGGGCGATAAGCATTAAAGGGAAAGCTGATACTGGGCTCCTTCGAAAGACAAATTAGACAGATATCAAGAAAACTCAACTTATAAATGCTTAACCTAGGTTAATCAGAACTAATGCTATAGGTAGTACGTTATCAGTTTTGAGGCTAACGAGCTTTTGGTAAGACTCTTTAACAACTCAATTTTTCCCTATACCCTATAGCAAGAAAGCACGATTTCATAAAACAATTCAATATAGTTTCTGTATTCAAAATATTTTTATCAAAATTTCGCCTCGTAGCTACTCTTTATATTGACTGCCTAAATAATGCTAATGAGCCTCGTGATACCACCAACATTGCCGTCATTAATTCTGACATTATTTTGTCTTTCTTTAGAGTTGACATAGCCACGACCACGATTCATAGCAACAGGGGACACAAAATATAAATACTTCATAAATTATGTGCGCAAATAACAACTTCCCAGAACATAAAATAGAAAACATCAACATTAAAATACATTTTTTCGGTGGTTCTGGGTTCTCTATACCCAAGAGATATACTCTAAGTACGGGTATCAGAAAAATATTTGTATGAACATATTATAGCCACCGCACCGGTGCGACGCGCGGCGGAAAGATCCTATTAACTTTCCCACTGCAAAAGGATACGTTACATACACATAACCTATATCTTCTCTAAGCTATTAAGCACGAGAGGGTTATTTGGTGTGCGTAGGAATATACATACCTTCCATATATCATTCACCCTAAAATCTTGACACTTCCTTCTTATTTTTTCTTTTTTTTTTTTTGTTAAGGCACATAAGCTGGTATACAAATATATTTTGGAAGTTTTCTCAACGACAAATAGGAAATGACATATTTTTGAAAATTGGTTTTTGAAATATGTCAAAAAATAGATATCTAAGGAACGTTCAGTTTTGTAAGATTTGAAATAGGTATAAAATGTATGTATTTAAAATTTAAGTAGAAATGGTTTCGTTAATATTAAATTTTTTTGTTTTTGTGGAATCAAGGTGTTGGTAAAAGCTAAAAACATAGGTGCCACGTCAATCTCATTCACAATGATATCTCTCCAAGCCAAATTTATTCATAGACCAACTTTGCCACCCGGGACAATCAGTAAAAGAGAATATTCAAGGAAAAGCGTACAAAAGGGGGGGGGGGTTTAAACATGAAATTCTATCTCATTTTTATTTTGACATGGCGTATTCCTGGTGAATCAACCACCAACCAGATTTACCACATTGCGATCAACGCAAGGCACTCCTCCAGTATCAAGGATGTCCGAACGTTCCAAGAAGCCAACGTTGACTCAGACCACTACCTCGATGTAGCCAAGGTAGTACGGATATCCAGACCAAGGCAAAAACAAGGAAATAACGTGACGAAGTTCGAAGGCGGACGGCTACAGTCGCAAGAAATCGCCAGGTCGTTTTCCGATCGAGTCTCTCGCGCGTCGCGCCCCTCTTAAATAGCTGTGGGTGGACGTAGTGCTTGACTGCTAACTTAGGTGTGGGTTCGAGAGCCCCACTCATGGCGGCATTCTTTTCTATATTCTCTCAGCTTAACTGGACCCCACCCGTGGGATTTAATGAGATAATTAACACCGTGATCTCAACCCACTGTCCTATTCTCCTACTCTTTCTAACTAGTAGATACCGTGCAATTCAGGTTGCATCTGAAAGACCTAAGGTCTTACAGGCATATAATTAAAATATTATAATTATTATTGTTATAGTCCTTTGCCGTCAACTGCAAGTATCGAGAACCAGTGGAAAACTCCCAGGAAGCCATCAGAGATGCCACCTCTGACGTGCTGGGCCTCGCACGACCTCCACAGTGAAAATCCTGGTTCGACGAAGAATACTGCCAAGTACATGCAGTCAAACAACAGGCAAGCAAAGCGACCCTGCATAAAAAGACCAGAGCTGCTCACGAGCTCTACGAACAGAAGAGGAGGGAGGAACGCAAGCGCTTCTGAGAAGGAAAAAGAAAGAGCATAGGAAGCGCGCGATCGAGGAAATAGAGGGATGTCATTGCAGGAATGAAGTTTGGAAGTTATACCGAAAAGTTAAAAGAACCGCCCAGGGTTATAAGGCCCGAACCGAAGCCCGCAAGGAAGATCAGAGGAACATCGTAGTAGAACCACAGTCGGTGCTGAGGATTTGGAAAAATCGATTCTACACATTGTATAACGGCGAAGATGAACCGAATTCCGCTACCATGCAGATTGCACCATTCAACCTCGATGACGGTGACGTAGGCCAACAATTCTATCCACCCCATCTCGACGAAGTAAAGAGCTATTTCTAAACTTAAGTCCAATAAAGTTGATGGCCTTGCAGCTGAGCTACTCAAAGCGTCTGGCGATGAATTAGTTAGGAGTATGAACTAGCTCATCTGTAAAATATGGTCGGAGGAAAGCATGCCCAATGAATGGAACCTCAGCATTGTTTGCCCGATCCTCAAGAAAGGCGATCCTCTGGACTGCATCAACTACAGAGGCATCAGTCTTCTTAATATCGGCTACAAGATCTTCTCTACCGTACTTTGTGAACGCCTAAAGCCATTCGTCAACAACCTGGATAGGTCCATATCAGTGTGGCTTTAGGCCAGGGAAGTTCACCATCGACCAACTATTCGCACCACGGCAGATCTTGGAGAAAACCCAGGAGTTTCAAATCGATACCCACCACCTTTTCATCGATTTAAAGGCCGCGTATGACAGCATTTATAGAGACGAGCTATATAGAGCAATGTCTAGTTTTGGCATTCCTGCCAAACTCGTCCGTTTGTCAAGCTCGTCAAGGTCGGCAAAGACCTCACCGACACCTTTGATGTCAAAAATGGTTTTAGGCAAGGTGACGCGCTGTCATGCGACTTCTTCAACATCGTTCTTGAAAGAAAAGTGCAAAACTCTCACGTCAACACTAGAGGCACAATCTTTCAAAAGTCCGTCCAATTACTTGCTAACGCTGACGACATTGACATAATCGGACGAATAAAACGTGATGTCAGTGGTGCTTTTGTGAGTATTGAGAAGGAAGCCAAGAAGATGGGGTTAACGGTGAATGAAAGCAAAAAGAAGAAAGAACACCCAACATCGACGTCTCAGACAGAACGTCACGATAGACAGCTATAATTTTCAGGTGGTCAGAGACTTTGTCTACTTAGGATCCACTATAAGCTCAGTGAACGATACCAGTGCTGAGATCAAACGAAGGATTACTCTTGCCAATCGCTGTTTCTTTGGGCTAAGAAGGCAATTGAGAAGCAAAGACTTGTCTCGAGCAACTAAACTGTCCCTGTATAAGACGCTTATCATCCCGGTCCTGATGTATGGTGCAGAGGCATGGACACTGCTAACGGTGGATGAGAACGCGTTAGGCTGTTTTGAGAGGAAAATTTTCCGGGTGATTTTCGGTCCCGTCTGCATAGATGGGGAATGGAGAAGAAGATACAACAACGAACTGTATGGGCTGTACAGCGACACCGACCTAGCCACAAAAGTGAAAAGCCAACGACTGAGATGGCTGGGTCATCTAGAGCGAATGTACACCAATGCTCCGCGGCCCGGAAAGTCTTTGAATCCAACCCCGTGGGACAGCACAGTAGTGGTGGATAGCGTAAAATGTGGCACACGCAAATAGAAGAGGACACCAAGTTGGGTGTACGAAACTGGATACAGCTAGCTAGAAACCGAGCCGGCTGGAAGAAGCTTGTTGGTTGAGGGCCTGGATCCACCCCGTACGGTAGCTTCACCTTAAGTTAGTGAGTAAGTGTGAAGGTACCTACAGTTTGACACTGATGATAATTTCTTATTTCCTAACTAAGTTTACAATTGGTCTACAATCTATGGTCTTCGAATATTGATTTATCACTAAACAAGACTCTGCTTTAAAGCCTTGAGGAAATTGATATCAAATGTCCTTCATCCATGAAATGTTTTTAAATCAATTTGAATTGTATCTTATTAACTCAATTCTTTTTGTTTTTATTTCTGAGAGCTCTTTCATTAAGATTTTCGTAAACTTTTCGTACCACACAAAAAAAAAAATAAATACTGAACAAAAAAATCCTATAAACAAAAAGGAACCTAATTACCATTTAAGGGAATTTTTTAAGGGACCCTTTTATAATTTCCTCTCCAATCAACAAATTAAATCTGTTTCTATATCATTTAGTATTAATATAAAAATATTTTTAGTTATGATTTCTTGTGTATTGGAAATCGATCTAACAAAAAATATTTAAAAAAAAAACAAAATTAAATTGTGCTCTTTTTTGTTTTGTTGTTGTAGATATTATTTGATGTTTATTCGCTGTCCAAACAAAACCCCTTGCCTTGTGCACTAAATTAAAATGTAATAACTTCTCCAATGTCAAAAAAAGATAAACAAAAAACTTCCTTTGAAATGAATTGGTTTTGTGTTTAGGTTTCTAGGAAATAAAATGTTTGCTTTTGTGGTAGTGCAACCCTTTCTTGATGTATTCAATTAAGTGATTCTCTTAGTTGACATGGAGAAAATAGAGAGGCAAACGTATAGCAAGAGAGAGCGGTAGCAAGCAAATTAATTATTGAAGATGTGACTTAGGGACATCATGCGGTCAGCGAGATGGTACAATTTGACGATATTCCCACTTATTTACCTCGCCTTGGAAGGACTGTCAAAATGAAATCTATCCAGAAGCGGTTGTGTATTCAAAAACATGTGTTATTCGGTAGGTAGGTTGGTAGAAATGGCCACGTTCAAACACCGAACTAAAGCGATCTGGATAGGTTTGTGTTTTTGTAATCCCTTGTTAAAACACAGCTGATGACGAAACAGCTGTTGGCAGAAAAGAGATCCCAAGCTATCCTAAAAATTTTAGGATACACAGCTATCCTATGAGAAATGTCAACAACAGCTGACTTGCGTTCAAACACATACATGGATACAAAGCTATCCTAGATAGGCTATCTATTCAAACATTGAACGCGCCCAATGGTAGCACGGGCGTCATACTTGCTCGATGTCCGATAAGCGCTGAATTGTGCCGTTTTGATACCATATGTTATGCTTAGAAGTTGACAACAGAAGGACTCAGGAAGGTGGTTGGTTTGTTCAAATGATTCCTCAAGGGGTCTTCCAGGTACATAATTGGGTGCGAGATTTCTTCCTGGGCCTCCGTCTGCTCACTCCGCATGACGGAGGTTTTCAGTGAAGATCAGCGTCCTCCATGAGACCAGACATGTACCCTGGGTTTTATAAGAACAGGTTTGGGGTATGGCTGTATTATGTGAGCACAATAGACAGGATGCTGGAAATAAGACAGTCACTCGATTGGACGTATTTGCCCTAGGCCAGCTACGATATGCCAAGCTCGGTAGATAGCAGAATGGCACCGAAGCGCGAACGATGCAGCCTGGGTCTACATATCAGATCAATTGTTCGGTATATATAGTAGGCGGACCGGATCTTTCTGGATATTTTGCAAATGTTTAATCTGCTCCACCTACGATTTTATTCATGAAGGATTTGGCAATATATTGTCCTTCACAACTCCAAGGGGAGTGTTTTTTCTTTCCGCGAGTGAGATGTGAAGTGCTGATCCTTGCCCTTATGCCAGGGTGACCTTGAGGTAAATATTTAGGCTTGCGAGGTCATCTCGGCATTGTTGGACCAACTTAGAGGATGATGTAGCCAAAAAATTAATGGCTTTAACAGCTGCCTGACTGTCTGTAAGGATAGCTGCATTAAGAATTTAGTTTGGGTCTAGTTTAAGTATCTTGTATGCGTCTCTTATAGCCAGTAATTTTGCTTAAAATACACTAGCAAGATTAGATAGCCGAAGGACCTAGAGATGTTAAGAGACTCAGAAAAGATTTCTGAATCAACACACACTCCATCATTGATCCATCAGTGTGGAAGTCTCTCGTCACGACGCGGCGGTGGTGCGTCCTCTCTGGATGCGAATATAACTTTAAAATCTTTACTGAGGCTCATTGTAGGAGTGCAGTAGTCAGTCGGAGTCGAAAAAAATTCAGTGGGAATCAAATCTGTGATATAACTGTGGCCGTAAGGCTGAGCAACCCAACAATTTGATTCTTTGAGTCTTAAGGCGCAGGATACTAAATATTTAGTGTGTAGATCAACTGGTAAAAGGGGCAGAAAAACGCTTAAGGCATCCGTTGGACAAGATCGAAGAGCCCCTGTGGTGCCAACGCTAGCTGTTCTTCGAACCTTTTTGAGTTTATCGATGTTATATGCTTTGTTAAGTGCGGGCCACCTGACAATTGAACCATAAATAAGAATCGGCCGTACCATTGCTGTATACCTCCACAAGATCATCTCTGATTGAAGACCCCACTTTTTACCAAAAGTCTTACTACAGGCGTAGAAAGCTTTACAGGCCTTTCTGGCCCATTCTTCGATATTTATTTTCCAGTTTAAATATTAGAGACCACCATAGGCTATTAACCATCCAGAAAAAAGGAACTCGTGGTATGACGATGAATGCGCGGTATTGAAGCAGGAGACGGAAAATGCACGAATGCAAATGCTGCAACGGAAAACAAGAGCAGCAAGAGAGGAGTACCGTGAAAAGAGAAGGAAAGAGAAAAAACCCTGCGCAGAAAGAAAAGAGCATTCGCAGCCTCTCAACTCAGGTATCTCGAAGAGTCTAAAGCACCACCGCCACCATAACACCCACCGGTTCTACAAAACAGCCAAGCAACTGGCATCTGGTTATAGGACTGGCATGCAAGCTCTTCGAAACAGCGAAGGGAACCTAGTCACCGAAGCACAGGGAAACGTTTTTAAGCAGCATTTCCAGCAACTGCTTAATGGGCATTATGTAGAGGAGGCAACAGAGGAATAAATAAAGAAGCATAAGACCAGTCAATGAAGATCCAGTTCCAGTGCCCAGTACTGAAGAGGTTAAGAAAGCCATCTACAAGCTTAAGAACAACAAATCCGCCGGCTCGGATGGCCTACCTGCAGAACTCTTTAAGTATGGAGGAAATGTCCTGCACCAGCTCATCAACCAAGTGTGGGATGAGAAAAGTATGCCCGACGACTGGTCAAATTGCTCCATATGCCCAATCTACAAAAAAGGCGATCCTGTGTCCTGCAATAACTACAGAGGCATATCCCTGCTTAATGTTGCCTACAAGATCCTATCCAACGTACCTACTATGTGAGCGTCTAAAATCTGCAACACTATGATCGGCACGTACCAGTGTGGCTTCAGGCCAGGCAGATCAACGATAGACCAAATCTTCACATAGAGACAAATCCTGGAAAAGACCAACGAATTTCAAGTCGAGACCCACCACCTATTCATCGACTTTATAGCCGCATATGATAGCATAAGTTGCCAAGAGCTTCTATTGGCGATGTTGGAGCTCGGGATCCCGGGATGCCGCATGACGTTACTAAATACTCGGTGCAACGTGCAAATGGGTAACAGCTCATCCAAGTTATTCCAGACGTGTACAGGGTTCAGACAAGGATGTGATTTCTTCAACCTAGTCCTGGAGCAGATAGTGCCCAAGAGTGGTGTTAACATGGAAGGCACTATCTTCAACAGGTCTTCTAAACTGCTTGGCTATGCGGACGACATTGACATCATCGGCCGCTCCAAGAGAGCTGTACTTGAAACATTCACAGCTATTGATGAACAGGCGAAACGCGTTGGTCTTGAAGTGAATGAGGACAAAACAAAGTGAGAACAAACAAAGCCTCATCTCTCCATCGCCTAGGACAAAATGGCACTGTTGGTAGCAGTAATTTCGAGGTAGTCAAGGAGTTCACCTACCTCGGAACGAACATCAATTCCACGAACGACACCTTAGTGGAAATCCGACGAAGAATTACCCTAGCGAACCGCTGCTACTTCGGTTTGGCCAAACAAATGGGTTCAAAGCTCCTTTCCCTAAAGACGAAGTGCACGCTTTACAAAACGCTAATTTTACCAGTTCTACTTTACAGCGCCGAGTGCTGGACGATAAGTAAAAAAGGGGAATTGATACTGGGCACTTTCGAGAGAAAAATTCTTCGGCGGATATTTGGTCCTATATGCGAAGAGGGCGACTGGAGGAGAACTGTACGAGCTGTACCAAGATGTTGGTGTAGTCCAAAGAGCCAAAACACGTCGACTACACTGGCTCGGCCACATCGAGCGAATGGACAACAACGCTCCAGCTAAGAAAATCTTCGAATCCCAGCCCCCAGGTTCGAGACGACCAGGAAGACCGAACCTCCGCTATAGGGACCAGGCAGTCACAGACGCAAGAGCGCTTGGTCTCGACGACTGGAGAGGGAGCGTGCGAGGGACCGCAACCAATGGAAGACCGCAATATCTCAGGCAGAGAACCTTCATGGATCGGGAGCCGGATAAGTAAGTAAGTAAGTAAATATTAGGGTCCAGGATGACACCTAGATATTTTGCGTGGATTTATAGTGAGAGTAGTTGCCCGTTTAATCGGGGTGGAGTGAAGGGTTATATCTTAGTCTTGGTAGTAAAAAGCATCAGTCCCGTTTTGTTCTGGTTGACTTCTAGACCACAGCTAGCATCCCAGTTGCTAATTTTTCTCAAAGCCATCTCTGTAATTTCGCTTATCACAGGAGTGAACTTTCCTGAACTTTCCCGCCTTCACACCACATCTCTCCAGTTTAACGAGGATTTTGTTCATGAGTAAAAACCATAGAAGTGGGGAATGGCCCTGGGCAGTGCCGTAGCTAGGATTTTGTTTTGGAGGGGGCTTGCTTCCAAATTTTACGAGAAATTCTTTAAACAAAAAACTAAAATTATACCAATTTATTGATTTTTATTAGTTTTTAAATAGAACATACTTAAATATTTTTTCTGTACACATTTTCTTAAAGCAGAAGGCGTCTTGATTTTTTTCACATGACTTCAATCACGTTATCTGGATCCACATTAATATGGGAATGAACAGATATCAGCAAGAGAGCTTAATTTTTCATTCCCCATAACGTTTCGGGATACTATTTTAATCCTTTTCATAGTTGAAAAGGTTCTTTCAACAGCAGCTGTGGTCACTGGAAGCGTGGCCAAAACCGTAAGCAAGAAGTTTATACCTCTATATTAAGGCTATACCTATATCAAGCAATTTCAAAACTTCGGTAGAAAGATCCCTCGCCAATATTTTTCCGCACCAAAGAATGTACTCAGCTTTCACAGCTGACAAAGAAATTGTATTATCAAAATCAAATGTTAGTTTTTACATTTCGTTCACTCGCTCAACTGCGGCAAAACCTGGGAGAAGAGCTTGAAACGATGCGATGGTAGAACGTCTTCGTTGTCCATGAATCTGTCCGTAAGATTTTGTATTAACGAATTTTTGCAATGAATCAGTTTAGACACTCTAAAATAGGCTTCAGTAGAAGAGGTTTCTGGATTGGATCGCAGTGTTTGTTTCAATAAAGTTCTTGGAGCTCTTAATTGAACTTCAAATAAGTCTTCGGCAACTTGGGATATGCGGATTGAAAAGCCTCTCTGAAAACATTTTCGGCATTTTCTCTTATGTTCTTAAGAGAACTCCAAACTTCTTTTGTGCAGTCGATTGCAGAAATAGCTCTGTAGGAAAACTGATAAGGGCAGCGTTAAACAGAATAGTTTTTCGCACACAATGAGGCTTATGTCGTTTTCCATTGGAAATTCAGAAGCCTTCCGAAGCGTCCGGAAGTCTTCTGAAACCATTCCATTGGCACAAAAATCTTCTTCTGACGATTCTGAGAAGAGAATTTCGCTTCTTGATTTGAAATCAGAATCCACTCCAGAAGCACTAATACATTCAAACTCAAAAGTCAAAACAAACTGCAGTGCAACTTCATATTTTTTGTTCATCCCATTTTAATTAATTGTGCACTCGAAAGCACTGAATTTAATAAAATTTAATAAACAAATTAAGAAAAACAAAAAGAAAAATTATTATTTGTAAGTAAGGGGTGGATACACTATTGTTTTTAATTTCATTTTTTGGGTGCCAGCAAAAAGTTTCTATTTAATGATTCACTAATACAGAGACGAAACTTCAAAATTGAGTAGAAGTAACAAGCACTGTTCCATTGGATTCAGAATGAGTGTCTTCTTGAGTGAAACCAATGGAAAACGGCATTACTAGGAAATCACTTCTTTGGATCGCTGCCAAGTGTTGATGCTTTCGAAGACATATCGCCCACGTTCTGCTCGTTATTTCTTCAAAACTTATTGAGATGCATTTGAAAAGCTCAATTAAGGAAATAAAACTGTCATGCATTTCAATAACTCTTTGTTTCACAAAGGCGTAGAAGTCGAGTTTTTCGGCTCTCTGGTGCGTGTTTTTTAATGACAGTTTAGAAAGTTATATTTGCATTTGAATGGTTGTGGAAGAAATTAGCTATTTCACTTACTACACCAAGGCAATTTGAATTGCAGGACTTGGCTCTTGACATGGCATTAGATAGAGCCAGGTTCAAGCGATGGCTTGCACAGTGTACATACCAAGCGTTTGGATACTGTTGCATGCCTTATCCTGCACTGTACTCCACTTAAGTGACCTTCCATATTTGCGGCTCCATTATAGCCTTGGCCCACACAATTCTTCATATCAAGATACAGCTCTTCACATCGCTGCAGTATGGTTTTTGTCAAGTTTTCAGAAGTTTAGTCATCAACAGAAACAAAACCTACAAAATCTTCCCGAAGCATACAACTTTTGGGATCTGTAAAACAGTCGATATATCAAAGGCATATCGAAAGTTGTTCACACCCAGTAACATCCATTGTTTCGTCAGCGAGGATACTGATACAACTTGAACTTATAGCCCGTTTAGTTATTTCAGTTGTTACAATATCAGAACATATCTCCAGGATTTCATTCTGGATATCTGGACTCAAATAATTTAAATTTTAAAAACCTAAGCTTAACAAAACCAAAAGGGTTTTAATAATGATAAAAATTTAATAGCCTTATCGTACGCTCCGTCATAATAGATTTATACTACGAATCCAAAAAAAGTATTAAAACTCCCATGCCGTAACAAAAATATCAGGTAAAATTCAAAGTTCGTGAAAATTCACCCGAACTATCCCCGGGTTCATAAAATACATTTGGCTACATGAAATTTGGCCCCAATGAAAAATGGCCCCAAACAATAAATGAAAAATGGCCCCAAAAATGGGGCCTTTTTTCATAATGAAATATGGCCCCATTTTCAAAAAAGAAAAATGGCCCCAAAATAAATGAAAAAAAGCCCCAAAAAGAAAACGAATACTCAAACAAAAAATGAAAAATCGCCCCAAAAATGTATATAAAAACAACAACAACTTGAGCTACTTTATTTTTACGGTTTGGGGTGATTTTTCATTTTCTTGGGGCGTTTTTTCATTTTTAGTTTAGTTTGATTATGAAAAAAGGCCCCAAGCTTAAAGAGATTTTTTTTAAATGGAAAAATCTCCCTAAAAATAATGACAAATATTTTTTAAATCTAAAATCATGTGATTTTTGTACGATTATTTAAACAGGGGGGTCATTCCGTATTTCGATTATCGCCAGACGATATCGTTTAGACGATAGTCTTGCTTTCCGTAACTTTGAAAATGACTATCGTCTTGGCGATCTCGTTTTGGCGATGAATTATTTGCTCTACGTAAGTCAATAATCGTCAAAACGCTATCGTCAAAACGATAGAGCTTAGACGATAGCTAAAGAGGTATCGTCTCGTAATTATTTGAGTGTTATAAAAGTTATAAATGCTTTTTCGTTGATTTTTAACCATTGTTTATTCAATAATATGAGAACAAAACAATTATTGAATATTTACGGCACATACATATATCAGTTTTGAGTTTTCAGAAAAAATCTTACCAACTAATCATACTTGCCCAATAATCGAATTAACAAAAAGTATCTGCCCAGTGATCAAAATTCGACCATTTATACCAAAATAATAGTTTATCTATACAGGCGCCTATGTCAAAAGGGCTCTCATCGCGTAAGACGATGATCGTCTGACGGTGTCTTTTTCACGTTCAGTTAAACGCGATAAATAAGGAGTGCCTACTCTTTTTGGTTTAGAGAAAAAAAAAGTTAAGAAGCAAAAAAGCATATCTTTGTTAGATATATGTATTTTATTCAATAATAAATAATTTTGATGCACATCATTCATTTTTTGACAATTTTGCATTTTTAAAATAACCAAAGAATTGGAAATCGTAGAGGATGAGAGAAGAGGCTATGTCAACCGTTAGAAACCCGCACCGTGATTAAAGGCATTGTCTTTTTTGTATTTTCATATTCGTTTTCAACACTGGGCTGCTTGTAGGCCAAAATCGTATTTTTAAAGGGACATTCTGATGACCAGCTGCTTTCAGCCTTATTTCTTTAATGTCGCGCAACGTAAAGAATCAATTTATCCACGAACACAAACTTTAACGGACGATATTGCAATTAAATTTTTAAAATAACCTGACATTTCAAATAAAATTACAAGGATTTTTTGTTTTGACAGCAAAATTAAATTTTCAAATTCATTTCATTCATTCAAAAAAATAAACGATAGAAGAGACGATAGTGATTGAGTTACGTGAAGCAAATTATAGACGATATCGTTAAAGATAATCGTTTTGACGATTATCGTTTTAAAAATTACGGAATGACCCCCCAGGCTGTTGATGCCTATCGCGCAATTTTATTAGATATGTTCATAATATACATTATATCAATTATATCAATATACATTATATCAAATTCTTAAAAGATCATTTTGGGACAGTGATTAATCAAACGTATAGGAAAATCGCACGATTGGCAAAAATATATGCATGTATGTATGTAGAACTTATGCAGTATTTTATTTTATTTTAAAACCAAAAATCGCGCGATTTTTGGTTTTAAAATAAAATAAAATGAAATACTGCATAAGTTCTACATACATACATGCATATATTTTTGCCAATCGTGCGATTTTCCTGTACGATTATTTGATCAGATATATCAAAAGCTACAAGGATCATTTTGAGACCATGATTAAAAATAATCGTACACGAAAATCGCGTGATTTCCATGGACGATTGTTAAATCACCATCACAATTAATTTAAAATAACAGGAAAAAAAATGGCTTGACTCTTATCTACGTCAATTTTTCCAAAAATAACAGGATTTTTTGTCCGATTTGGAACAAAGCCCATTTTTATGAGTTTTTAATTTAAGATAAGTTTTGGGGCCTTTTTTCATTTAATTTGGGGCTATATTTCCATTTTCAATTTGCGGCAATTTTTCGTAATGAAAAATGGCCCCATTTTTTGGGGTTATTTTTCATTTTTGTTTAAGAATGAAAGTGTGGGGCCATTTTTCATAATGAAATTTGACCCCAAATTAAAAATGAAAAAAGGCCCCAAAACCATGAAAAATCACCCCAATTCACAAAATTTTATTTTATTTTAGTTGTTGTTGCTTCTCATATAAATTTTTGGGGCCATTTTTCATTTTATGTTTGGGGCCATTTTTCATTGGGGCCAAATTTCATGTAGCCAATACATTTTACTATGAGAGCTTATACTTTTTTGTGGGATTCTTCCGTATGTATTGCGTAGGGATCTGTGGTTGACCATCTATTCAAAAATAACAGCTTACCACGTTCACGGGTTTTTATTGTAAACAACTTTAAATGGATCATTAAAGATTGGAAAGTATTGGAGTGCTTTTATATTAAAGGGTGCAATTGTGAGAGGGTGGAATGGTGGGGAAATTGACCATATCCAATCATTTGCAGCAAAACTCTTCATATCCAAATTTTATTGTTAAATATCTCTTAAACGGAACTTCCAATATTTTTTTGCTCTTAATCATAACATATAAATATAAAATTTCCGCAAGCTGAAAGTTATTTTAAATCATATGTTTTGGTAACGCGCATATCAATATTTTTATTTATTTTGGTTTGTTTTACTCTAAAATCTTATAGAATTTGTGGTTATTTTTAATTTGCAATTTTTTGGCAATAACTGAAGTCGTTTACTGATCCCAATTCCAAATCAAATAAAATGTAGGTACACATATGTAGAATATTCTCCTCATTTTAATAGCTTTTAGAGTTAAATAAAATACCTAAAGAGTCTTCAAAATTCATTACAAAATTGTAAACATATCTAAAATAGTCTCTTGCTTTTTAACGAAGTATTTTCAAGTAGTTGAGAACTTTAGCTAAATTCAAATAAACTATTCCTCCTGGATAGTCTCCTTATTTTTATAGATTTGAATTTAATATATTAGAAAGGTTTAAAGTTTTGTTTAGATTTTCGGGTGGGGCTTCAGCCCCTCAAGCCCCCCCTCTGGCTACGTGCCTGGCCCTGGGGTGTTCCTCTTCTGATTATTGTGTTATTCGAAATGGAAGAAGTATTGATCTGTTCCAGTATTAATTTCCGAAAAAAAAACGCAAACAGTTAATTTGTACGCTTGGGGAACCAACTTATTTGAAAAAAAAAAAAAATAATCCATTGACAATCATATATTTTATCCAACCTTGAAGATCAGGCCTCATGGCTCATTTTGAAAAAAAAAAAAATAGGCACCATCGTGATAAATATGTATTCCTTACAAGATTTCTCTGCTCATAAATAACAACAATGGCATATTTTCAGTGATATTTGACATATTATGAGTAAACATTTATTACAAATCCTTCCATTCGGAAACAACTCATAACGATTTGTTCGACAAACTTTTTGTTTTTGTTCATACAAGAAAAATTAATCACTAAAATGTCAATGTACCTCTTCCAATGAATGCGTTACCTCATACATCAAACTAGACTTACGACTTAGTATATAGATGCTCCACATACATATATGTATAATGTGTACAAAAATATACATACTTATACTTCGCGTTCCACCTCATAGTCCTTAAGGAAACGTTAAAGGGGTTAAGAGAGACGTAATTTTGCTCGACGCGTTGCTTAAACTTTCATTCGATTTCTGAGGAAAACCCATAAATTACCGTTAATCAATTATCCGTGAATGAGAATAAAATCTATACCACAAAAGTTCCTTCACTTAAATTGCCCTGTAGCCCAACCATACCCAACACAGCCAAGCCAAGACACACACATATACCAAAATAAGTTCTTTGCGTTTGAACCACATTACGAGGCTCGACTTGTTGGAAGTGGTATGCATAGCAAAGGAGCCGAACAAACTTATTGAAAGGATAATTGTCATAAAGCAGCAGGACCCTTGTAGAATGTGCGGTAGGTACCAAGGAAAGAAACAATAACCTCTGGGTTATTTATGGTTGGTTTTTAGAGCAATGCGAGTGGTTTTGGTTCAACGTTCAGCCTATGTACCACCACTGCTTCGCCATCATTATTTTATACAATATCACCAGAAAGTTTAATTGGCTACAATTTAAACAATCCGAAAAATAAAACGAAAGAAAAATTAGAATAAATCGGTCACCAAAATGATTAATCAAAAAGGTTTAAGTTTTTCTGGCATGTTTTATGACATTTCTGCGAAGGGTTGTCTTTTATTCGTGTCTGGATAAGGTTCTATCAAGCAGCTTTTAACTACATATTTAACCAGCCCGTTGAGGGACAGTCAATTAATTTAGAGACTTGTTGTCAATTTAATACGCTGAGGAGCTGATTGCTTGCTAGGCGATAAGCGGTAAGCAAAATATTTCTGCACTCAATTAAGATTTTAATCGTTTTACTTGTTCAAATAATTATTATTTTAAGATTAATCAGTTAAAGCCGGTGAGTCCTCTTTCTTTGTTTAATCCTTATAAATGACAAGGGACACAAATTCAGGAAGTATTCGATAGACATTTATGGTCAATTGAAGTGTAACCCTTAAGTTTTCATTGTTTCTAATTCAAAGAATTTTTATTTATTTTAAGCAGATTTGCAAAGTAATCATTTCATTACTTTTCGTTCTCGCAAACTGCTGTGTCGCCTTAATGCCTTACAGTTTACATTTATTACTATTCCTCGTGAAACTGCTACACATTTATTACTTGATCTGGATATAAGCAAGGACACAACAACTGTGTCGGTGCAGATTAGAAACATTTACCCATTAATCAAGGAAAAAGTAAGGTTGTCCATTAAATTGTATATGAAATCACGGAACTCAGGGCGTAATCTTAGCAAATTTTTCATACTACTCAATATAAATCGATAAAGCTTTAGTACCTGCCTACAGTCTTTTAATTTTCATCTGAAGAGGAACAGTGGTGCTTAATTACACTTACTAGTACGACCAGCCCTCAAAACTCGAGCTCTAATAACACTTTCGTCAAGTTGGCAAAATTCAAGAAAATAGTTCAAGAATCGATCACCAAAATGATTCGATTATTTCAATCAATCGATCTTTTGATCATTTTCATTTCACTTAATTTATTTCCGATTCAATTTTATTCATTTATGGATTTCGCTGGAATTAAATCTCTTCGATTTTAACGAATTCAATTCAATATCTACTTTACCGAATCCAATTTGATCAAAATTTAAAAACAATAAAATTTGGATTGATTAAAATGCTCAACAAAAATATGAAAATTTCAGTTTTTTACGGAAAAAGGTGATTTTATGTCAATTGGGTGAGATTTGGATCGAAATACACCTTTCTGGCAAAATATAGTTCATCCAATATCTTTCAAGCCACTGACGCTGAAGTGAGGCGACTCATTTTTACGTCGCTTATTTTTATCTCACTCTCATCTCTTGGAAAGAAAGAGATGGCCAAGTGAGGCAGTGAGGTATTTGGCCATCTCTTTCCTTCCAATAAAAAGGATTGAGATACAAAAGAGAAGCGTCAAAATTAGTCGCCTCACGTGAAGCTGGTATAAACACCGCCAATAGTTTAAAAAATCTCTTAGAAGCCTGAAATGTTTGATAAATATTTTGTGTTCCAGGAAAAGGTGATTTTAAAACAATTGGGTGGCATTTATATCGAAATATACTTTTTCTGTCAAAATATAGTTCGGTCCCTATATTACAAGCCATTAACTGTCAAGCTCCATTGACGGATGGCTACGATGTTGATGGATTAAAAAAATACTCTAAAAAAATCACAAATGATAGATTTTTACTGCTCCAGAAAAAAGTTGATTTTAAGGCAATTGGGTGACACTTGGAGCCCTAATGTTAAGCTTAACGCATAGAGTTCTTGGCACCTAACTTAAAAGCGGATAAAAAGTGTGTTATCGACATGTAGTAGACACTAAAAGTTTATTTTTCAACGCGTTGACAGGCTGTAGCAAAAGTGACGTTTGCATAAAATTGTGGCTAAGCTGAACCAAAAGAAGTGGCATTTGCATGGGATTTATCGATTACAGTCATTCACGCAGTTAGAACAAAACCTCTTCGGGCTTATTTAAACAAAGAAAAATTATCAGCGCTTTGCTTAAATGCGGAAAAAAACTGTGCTACCAATGAATAACACAACAAACGTTTTAGTTGTAAGCGCGTTGATAACTTATTACTTTCCTGCAAGCATGGATGAAATCGGTAAAAAAAAAACGACACCGGGGATTACCGACGCCATCACAGCAAAAACATGGAGCTTCCATTCAAATTATCGATAACATGTACAATGTACCTTCATATGTAATTCATACCGGTAAGACAGTTTTTCTCCGTGCTTAAGGCGCCAGTTATAGCTATCATTGAAAATGTTAATGATAGATTTTGAGATGTTTAAAAAGTAAAATCAATTAATATTTTGATGGACAAAAAAAGCTCAAGACTTAATATATATTTCTAGTCAAAAAAAAAATTCAAATATGCCCAACTTTCTTCAAAAAATGACTTTTAATTTTTAATGATCATTGGTAAGGTAGTTCAATCATTGAAATACGAAAAGTATTTTTATGTAGAAAGTTGGGCCTATTTGAAATATTTTTTGACTAGAAATATAAATTAAGTCTTGAGTTTTAATCGTCCATCAAAATAATGAATGATTTTACTTCCTAA
This sequence comes from Dasysyrphus tricinctus, assembly GCA_963921185.1. NCBI lineage: Eukaryota > Metazoa > Arthropoda > Insecta > Diptera > Syrphidae > Dasysyrphus > Dasysyrphus tricinctus. Next base: position 138,894 of record CAWUEQ010000159.1, read on the forward strand.
ACGTCTGAAAATCAATCATTAAAATTATCAATGATGAGCTTCAATGATAGCTATAACTGGCGCCTAAGTTAGGTGCCCAGTTATAGCTATCATTGAAAACTTTAATGATTGATTTTGAGACGTTTAGAAAGCAAAATTATTCATTATTTTGATGGACGATTAAAGCTCAAGACTTAATTAATATTTCTAGTCAAAAAAAAATTTCAAATAGGCCCAACTTTCCACAAAAATTTACTTTTGATTTTTCAATGATCATTGGTAAAGGTAGTTCAATCATTGAAATAAAAAAAGTCTTTTTATGTAGAAAGTTAGGCCTATTTGAACTATTTTTTGGCAAAAAATATTTATTAAGTCTTAAGCTTTTTTGCAGTTCTGAACGCTGCCATCGGACATTCCAATAATCTTTCCAGTCAGTGCTGGAAAATTGGTTGGTTGGTGGGTGGACAAAATCAAAACGTCACCTATGGGTGACGTTTTGATTTTGTCTTAATAAAAACACTCTAAAAATGGACAGTATTAATAATAACAAATGAAAACAAATTAAACAAAGGAATAAAACAAAACAAAAGTGTAAGGAAATATATCATCATATAATAAAGGGGCAAACACGAATCTTAATAAGTGATGTGAATTTTAAAGTGAAAATGTAAAATTAAGTGTCGTGAACAAATAGGCACTCGGTCTCGCTCTGGCTCTCGCTCGCACTTATTGTGCAATTTTCTTTTATTCATTTTTCGTTTTTATGGTGCAATTATTTAATACATTTTTGCATTTTGCACTTCTGTGCAAAAAAACCTTTTCAACGATATATAATTTATATGCCTTCGGCTATTGTAGACCGCGAAAATTGTACCACAAAATTCGTGTTTGCCGTTTTATAATATGATGACTAGTATCCGGCCAGTGGTCGAAATTCGACCATTTAAAAATCTATACATTGGGATGTGAAGATGTGATATGTGAATCAAAAGGAGCTAGCAAAAAGGACCTGGGTCTGGGGTAAGCAACATTATGCATGCAGACGGGAACTCGCAATTCTGGAATAAAGAGAACAATATTCTGTGATTTGTAGCTAAACCAGTATTGAGAGTTTCATAATCTACATTCCTCTCCTTAAACGACCACAACCTGGGGGGTCGAATTACCGCATCATTTATGGAGCAATACGGGACCGCTGTCGTTTCAAGTATACTAAGCTTTTAAGTGGTTATTCGTTCATTCGATCACTAATGGCGCTCACTCACTCACTAACGCGGTAATTTGGCACCCGATCTGGTAAATAGAAATAACCAGCCACGTTCCAATGTCAACAGCTTTCTTCCAGAACAGCACCTATGTACTTGTATATTATGTATGTACATTATGTATACGTTGGGTGGCCCGCTTGTCGGGTTCAGATTCAGAGTTTTTAAAAAACTGTGTCCTACTCACTCAACTGTGTTGCTAGGGTACATAAAGTCGCCATTCAAGCGCCTTTGTGAACAGATTTTTTTGATAACCATAACAGTACATACCTTGGATGGCCCTCTTCGAACTAGCATATGGCGTTTTTCTTTTTTAGCTCCGAGCATAGCACTGAACTGTCAAAAAAAATCTGTGTTTCTTTTTTAGCTCAGAGCACTCAGAGCGCTCAAGTTGTGTTTCTTTTTTAAATCGGAGCTAGTTCGGAGTACGCTCCATGTGCTCAGAATAAAAAGACCGAGCGAATGTAGTAAATAGCTGAGCGCGACCAACTTCACTTCACTTTGACAACAAAACAAACAAAATGAGTTCAGACGAGGGATGCTCTGCCGCTCCAGGTAAATAAATTTTTAATAAAAATATTTCTTTAACATTAATTATGTTTGTTTTCCTTTTTTATAGGTATAAAGTGGACCAGTGCTATGACACTTTTCTTTATCAGCCTAATCAAGGCACATAAAATCGCCTGGACACAGGCATAAAAAAAAATGTGTTCGAAGAAATAGCAAGGGAAATAAATAGCGCCTTCGGACTGAATCTCACACATGAACAATGTGACACCAAATATAAAAGCCTTAAGTGAACATACAAGACTCACAAGGAAAACCAGAAGAAGACTGGTATGTTCCGCAAAACGTGGGAGTTCTTTGACGAGATGGATGACTTGCTGCAACGGGCCCCCGAAGTGACTCCGCCTGCTGTTATGTCTTCTGAGCAGGGTTGCAAAAGCTTAAGCTAATTGTTAGCTTAAGCCCTCATTTAATTCACAAATCAGTAATGGACTTGTGATTTGAGAAATATTTAATTCATAAGCTCTTTGTGATTTGTGAATTGAAAAATATTCAATTCATAAGCTCTTTGTGATTTGTGAATTGAAAAATTTTTAATTCACAAGCTCTTTGGGACTTGTGAATTGAAAAATATTCAATTCATAAGCTCTTTGGGATTTGTGAATTGAAAAATATTCAATTCATAAGCTCTTTGGGATTTGTGGATTGAAAATTATTTAATTCATAAGCCATCTGCGATTTGTGAATTGAAAAATATTCTATTCATAAGCTCTTTGTGATTTGTGATTTGGAAAATATTTAATTCATAAGCCCTTTGGGATTTAAGAATTGTGGATTTAGGTATTCAATTCATAAGCTCTTGTTGGCTTGTTCTTCGCAGTGGATTCGGTTTGTATAATAGCACAAGAGCTGGGAACGTAAAAAAAAGTAATTTTAGTATGACTAGTTTTTTTTATATTATGTCCTCTCTAAGTCCCTAGATTCGCGTGAGGTCAGTCTGGCTGGTGAGAAATGTTGTTTTGTCCGCCATTTTGAAAAAAGGCTTTGAAAATCGTTAAAGCAATTTTCTCGGCTTCTATTGGACGTAGAGTAAAATTTTTTGTTAGGTTTTGTAGGTTGGAAGATTTTATAAAACTTACGCCTCAAACATTTTAATTATCACTTTCCAATGAAAAGTTATTAACGAAAAACTGTCAGCATTTTTTAGAAACAAATGGTTTTAAGCGTTTATCTCGCCTCCTGTTCATCTGACGAAAAAAATTATATTATCCTTTTTTGTAGAGCTCTTTCGTATATTTAGATTCTATGTGGACCAAAAAATGAAAAGAATACAGTAATACAAAATTGGCAATATCTAGCAAATAATTCCTTAATGGATAATACGATTCGTATGGCCGGCACGGCGGCGGCGGTGCTGCACTGCTGCTGCAAAATAATGATGGATTCATGTAGAGGGACACACACACAATAGGTGCAAGTGTTTTACTACTTTAGAAGAGAGCTCTTTCTCATGGCGCACAGTGGGACCGAGGTGGAAAAAACCTCATATATAAAAGTTTTTAATTTGGTATTGTGATACACTCTTCTTAAGGTATTTTTCATGCGGAATACGGCTGTTGTAATAATTTTCTGGTAAAAATTTACTTTCAGCCGAAATAAGGGGTTAAAACGGACCATTGAAATTTTGAGCCCTTTTAACTGATGTTTTGGATAATTCCTCCATCTCTTGGATTATTATTTTAATATTTTCTTTCAATGTACCATGTATGTATATCTACCTGAAGGTATGTGATGAGAAAATAATTTACCCCATGTTTTTCGACTACACCGAAAAATCTAACCAAAATTTGGACTTCGGGTGTACTTCCAGACTAGAGTAGCCTTACAAAAAAAGCTCCACCTTCCTAAGGTCTGTCGCAGGTCTTTTCTGGTAGTGCTGGTGGTAGTAAAGATCCTATTAAAATTTCATCACCAGATTCTACCAGTTTTGGGATCAGTGAATACAAATTATATTTCAAAAATAAGAACATTTCTGATTGAATATAACCGGTTGAATATGGACGTGAGTTTTTTTGCACCAAATTCGTAACGGATTCTGGAAATTCTAGTTTTTTTTTCTTCAAACAAAATTTTCAATCACTCCAATCCGCCTTTTCTTCTTTGAGAAATCGTTATTTACTTTATAGTTTTCACCTGACTATACTTGATATACAATATCCCACTGTTATAAAAATTAAAAACTTAACTCTGATCATAAAACGAATGATGCCATTCAATTTAGCGGGTGCAAATACACACGCAGCAGTGCAGCGCCGCCGGCCGCCGTGCCGGCCATACGAATCGTATTGTCCATTAAGGAATTATTTGCTAGATATTGCCAATTTTGTATTACTGTATTCTTTTCATTTTTTGGTCCACATAGAATCTAAATATACGAAAATGTTGGAAATTTAGAGCTCTACAAAAAAGGATAATAGAATTTTTTTCGTCAGATGAACAGGAGGCTAGATAAACGCTTAAAACCATTTTTTTCTAAAAAATGCTGACAGTTTTTCGTTAATAGCTTTTCATTGGAAAGTGATAATTAAAATGTTTGAGGCGTAAGTTTTATAAAATCTTCCAACCTACAAAACCTAACAAAAAATTTTACTCTACGTCCAATAGAAGCCGAGAAAATTGCTTTAACGATTTTCAAAGCCTTTTTTCAAAATGGCGGACAAAACAACATTTCTCACCAGCCAGACTGACCTCACGCGAATCTAGGGACTTAGAGAGGATATAATATAAAAAAAACTAGTCATACTAAAATTACTTTTTTTTACGTTCCCAGCTCTTGTGCTATTATACAAACCGAATCCACTGCGAAGAACAAGCCAACAAGAGCTTATGAATTGAATACCTAAATCCACAATTCTTAAATCTCAAAGGGCTTATGAATTAAATATTTTCCAAATCACAAATCACAAAGAGCTTATGAATTGAATATTTTTCAAATCACAAATCCCAAAGAGCTTATGAATTGAATATTTTCCAAATCACAAATCACAAAGAGCTTATGAATTGAATATTTTTCAATTCACAAATCCCAAAGGGCTTATGAATTGAATATTTTTCAAATCACAAATCCCAAAGAGCTTGTGAATTAAATATTTTTCAATTCACAAATCACAAAGAGCTTATGAATTGAATATTTTTCATTTCACAAATCACAAAGAGCTTATGAATTGAATATTTTTCAATTCACAAATCACAAAGAGCTTATGAATTGAATATTTTTCAATTCATAAATCAAAAATAGCTTGCGAATTAAATCTTTTTTAATTCATAAGTCCCAAGATAGCTTATGGCTTATAGATTTTTTAATTCATAAACTCGCAACCCTGCTTCTGAGGACATTCAAGTCACAGTTAATGAACCTGACCACGCTTGCGAAAATGATACCGAGGTTGAGATGAGTTTTGTGAGCAGTAGGAAGAGACGTAGACAGCGGGATTCATCCGTAGAGAGGAGACATCAGGAACGAATGGATGCGACAAATCGTTTCCTAAATATTTTTGAAAGAATGGTGGAGAAAATGTAAATGTGAATGATAGCAAAAAAGATATTATAATGTAAAGTTACGGTGACCTTTATTGATGAATGCTAAATAGTTGAGTGGGCTTCAGGTCAAATGAGACAAATTTATGTATATTTTGTCACGACGTTTCGTCCATGAATATGTACATCTTCAGGTGAAACAAGAGTTTTCTCTATTTGCATTGAGCAATTTGTAATTAACATCATTTATCAATGCAAATACAGAAAACTATTGTTTCACCTGAAGATGTACATATTCATGGACGAAACGTCGTGACAAAATATACATAATTGTGTTTCATTTGACCTGAAGCCCACTCAACTATTTAGTGTGCAAAAAAAGAAGTGCATATATGAGTCAAAAGCCAGAAATTAAATTCTTGTGGTCCAAAATCGAGGCTTTAGTGATTAAACAGTTCATGGAAATTAAAAAAAGAATAATTCGAGATAATTGTGTTACACAAAATTTTCCAATCCCTAGATAATGCCCCTCAAATCACATATCACTGAATGCGAGACCATTTAAGTGTGCAGTTTGTCGTGCCAGATCATTTAAAAAAATTCAAAGTTCAAAGTGAAAAATTGATTTTCTAAACGGTCTGGCAGGCCGAACTGCAAATTCAACTTGCAATCCGTGATCTATGATCAAAGGAACATTATCTAGGGTGGGGTGAAACCCAATTTTGGATAATAAAACTATTATCGAAGTTGTATTCATTTTTTGGTCTCGGTGTACTGTTAAATCACTACAGCGCCGGTTATGGACTGCAAGAATTTTATTTCTTACATAAGCTTTACTCAAGCTTCCGACTTCATATATATACGTCTTTTTTTGTAAAAATAGTTTTGTTTTTGCGTGTATATAGTAAAATGAATTAGTTTGAGTTATTTATTTTCAGTTTTTTACATAGACCTTAAGAAATTCATATGAAGTTTGTATTTTTGTTGATAAAAGTTGTTTGGAACAAGTAAAATTTTGAAACAAAAACAGTAAATTGTTTTTTTATTTAATGCGCTCAAGAAAATACATTTCTCAAAAGTCAAGCTATCATTTATCAGTTCCGCTCAATGACTTGTTTCATTTGAATAAATGGTACAATTAATTAAAGCCTTCTAAGTGGTTATGAAAACTATTTTCACATCCAACAAATATTTTAAAAAATACATTTAAAAAAATTCGGCCGTTGTTCAATTTTCATAAACATGACCGAATTGCTTTTAAATAGATATTCACTTGAGTGAATTTTGAATAATTTTTTCTTAAAATTGTTGTTACTTTTAGATAAAAGTAACAACACTGCCATTTGCAAACTATTTCAGTGAAGATAATTCCGTAAATAAAGTGAATTTCAAGTTGGTTTACTTTTTTTAACATTTATTTTTAAAAATATTTGTTTTTTAAAAAATGGCGTTCATTAAAGTGTTTCTTTTTGTTTCTCTAGTTTGCATGTCAATAGAGTCGGCATCATGGTCGTCCACAGTGTTTTGGTCATCCTCAACTACGATAAAATCTTCTTGATTATCGTTATAGGCTATACATATATTATGTAAAATACAAGACGCTATAATGTATTTTACTATAGACGTTGGTTTTAGGGAGTTTATATGAAATAGCCTCCTCCATCTGCCTTTCAGCAAACCGAATGCACGCTCAATCGAAACACGACATTTTGAATGTATCCTATTGAAAATCTTTTGCTCGTCCCTTAAGCGACCATTATCCTTAAAAGGAGTTACTAGCCAATGACTTAAGGGATATGCGGAATCTCCCAACAGGTGTTGCTCTTCGCAGATATAAAAGTCACCTTCAATAAATTGAACGTTATTACCTTAAGTCTTGCAACTTGTATAGTAAACCTAACCTGAATTAATTTTGTTGATGATTCCTGATCTCCTCAACAATAGGGCATCATGGATTGATCCCGTCTCACCAGTATAGCAATACATAAATTCCAGTTTGTGGTTACAAACTCCTTGCAATAGCACAGAATGGTAGCCTTTTCGGTTGATGTAAGAGTTGTGAGATACAATTGGTGCTCTTATCGGTATATGAGACCCATCAATTGATCCAATTACTCCTGGAATTATTTAATTTCAATTCATTTTTTATATAACACATACCTATGATAAATAATGGTATTCAAAAATTTTGAATGTTACCTGGTAAACGAGTTTTACGCAGATAATAGGTAGAAGTTCTGCCAGCCTCTTCTGCGGTGGGCCTTCTTATGAACCTTTTTGTTCGGTCCAATTTAATAAGACCTTCACAGATCCTCGTTACGATTCTGAACACGTTAGCAATACAAACGCCAAAGCGGTCTGCAATCGATCTACATACATATAATAAGTTGAATTAATGTAGTTTAAAATAGGATTCAACACATACCTCATGCATTCTGGATTTCCCAGATACCACAGGGTAGTCATTAAACTTTTTTCAATGCCGGTAGGTTCCCTGCCAGGCCCAAAATGATGTTCTTCAATACGATAAAGTTCTCCACACAACATATCAAACACATCAGGATTAACCCGAAAATGTGTTCTGAAAGTTTTGTCCGAAAATCTCGGAACCACTTCTTCAGCATAGTTCTCGTTTTTGATTATACGTGTCAAGGTATTTTCTTCGAGCATCTCCTCTTCGTCATAATCAAAAATCAAATTAAAAGCTTCTTTCAAAATTATAGCCTTTTGCATTTTTTTTAAACAAAATAAAAAACTTTTTGGATAAGCAAATTTCTTTTTCTCTTGTCAAAATATTTCAAATCGGTGGTTCAACACATAAAATTTCAGTACAGATTTATGAATTTTTCGAATTTTTGATTGGCCATCTGTCAGATGAAATTTAAAAGTCAACTTAATTTTGATGCGTTGAACGCGCCGATTTATATCAAATCGTATGACAGTTCAGTGCTCAGATGTGTTTCAAAAATATATCGGAGAGCTCTGATCATACTCTGCTCAGAGCTAACTCCGATAGCTCGAGCTCTACTCCATGCTCTGCTCGGAGCTAAAAAAGAAAAACGCCTATACTATCCAAAGAATAAAATGCAAAGCAATTATTTTTTTGGAAAAACTTAAACAAACAATATTTTTTATAAAGCTTTTAATGTTTTAATGTTAGGTATACTATAAAAAACTAAACATGTACCTACATTTCTCTTATATGAGTGATATTTGAGGAAAAATATATGAAAAACTGTAATTTTCTCCGAGCCATGTTCAGTTAGAAACTCCAATTTTTCACCAAAAATCCAAATAAATAAACATCATCATCTCCCAAAATTCCTAACTTCTAAACCAACCCTTAAAAAGATAAAATTCAATAACCTCAAAAAAAAAAACATTAAATAACTAATTCTTAGCTTAACGGCTACACGCCTACACGGACACATAATTTTTATATTCTGCACATCTGTGGGATAAAACCTTTCTTAATTCATGCTTTTGCGTTGAGTGTTAACCAAGAAAAGTGTACTGAAAGAATTTCCATACATTTTGTTTAGCGTATTAATATTAAGATATTTAAAAGTTCTTAAGTTCCAAGCAAATTAATAAGAGCAAGTAAGTGAGGTCCAGTTGTTCATTTTATTTTAAGTCATAAATGAAGTTGTTTTGTCGAAAAGGAACCTAGTTTTTATACATTTATTTCAAACTTGAGATCTAAGAAAAAAAAATTAATCATATTGCAAACTGATTTTTAAAACTTTAGAGAAGTATTAACATCTTTACGGAAAGCTTGGAAGAATTTTTAAGTTTAAACATCTTACGTTTGTCGTTGCTATCACATCATTTTGATAATGACTTGTGTACTTAGCTACTAATGAATGTTTTCACAGACGAATAATATATCTGGGCCCTGATGGCAAACACAATTTTTTTTTTGTAATTAAGTACGAGGTTTTCAATTTTGAATTAATGAATAGCATTAAATACGTAAGAAATCTAAATATTTAATGTTCTTAATTCTTAATGAACTCTCTGTGTTCTTGTTTACGACTTTAAAATTTAAGTGTTGATTTATCAGGTACGGAAGTATACAATAATTGGAAGTGACACAATGCCATAACATTAGAATAGGACCCCATTTCGAAATATGTTCTTATGATGTGTGAAGCAAGATGTCACAAAGTCCTCATTCATATCTCATCATGTAATTAAAGAAATGGCGGTGATTATAAAGTCAATTAACTCCTCTTATATCCTGTCTGATGATCCTTTTTCACAAAACTAAGTCCTTACTCAATATAATAATCAAATCAGTTATCCACGTTTACCATCACCTGAACTGAAATCCCTCCGCTTAAAAATTATGTACTTGAACTAAATCTGTTGGCTTCTTTTTCACATCACAAAACTTTTGTATAGAACTGACTATAAAACAAAGTGCCCCATCAAAGATTCATTGAATGGATCTAATACACCAGGTATTATGTATGATAGGTACGAAACATATTTCAATCTGCTCTCAACATCACACAAATTGTACAACAAACAAACACTTTAAAGTGTAGGTATCTGATGTGACTAAAGACACTGCTTCCATATAGAGCTGATGCTTATGTTCTCAATTCTATACAACAATTCCGGTTAAAACCTCGGGAAATTGTCATTTGTCAAAAGCTGATTACACCGTCTAACCCCTGTCGACAGCAAACAATAGCGCCATAGAACAAAAGCCTAATTCCATGGCATCGCATCGCACAAAAGAGGTGACGAACATTATTCTTCCTCGACAAACTTGATGACGAGAGAAGATGGATAAAAATAAAACTCTTTGCCCAGATACGAGTATGAGGCATATTTGTCTTTCCTAGATCCTTTCTACCCTTAACTCTTCTTATACATTCATTCATCAACATATCCTTTCGCTGTACTACCCGATTTGCCTTATAAATAGACCTCTTAACACCGTAAACCACACCAAGTCTTCGTGAACGTAGGTACTATACCTCTGTGTTCTGGCAGAAGAAAAGAGTTCGGTTTAGTACTTTTTGTTTGACGTTTTTTTTTTTGCGCATCAAGCTCATTAACCCCTAAAGTGACGAAGGACACTTTATGAAAATTAGACCATTCACATAGATTTGCGACTTTCTTAGGCTACTTGAGGCTACCATCATCAAAACAGAGCTTGACTTAGATGCAATATACTTTCAAGAAACACTAACGCAGCTCATTATATTGATTCATCACTTGAAGCTATTTGACCGAAAACCAAACAAGAGCCATTAGCAGCTTCAAGATCTGGTATAGGTAGGAGGTACCATCCTCAAGAACACACGAACCACATCATTTAACCCAGAAAAAAGATTGGATAATGCAGTTCAGAAGTGGCACTGTTGCAATATACACAAGAGACATGGATAGCGTGGTGTTTGGCGTATAGTATAAAAAGGAAAAAAAAGAAAAACTAAAAAAATAAAGGATGTCAAGTCCTGGAAGCCGATAGTTGGAGTCAGTGCGAAGCAAAAGAGGACGACTTCAAGGAGATATTAATTCTAATGCAAATGAATGCAACATAAAGCTCAGCGGTTTCTGCAACCTACTTCACTTCTGCAGCGTTCAGCGTCAAACATCATATTTTTTAGGTTGACCCCATTTTATCAATGGTGAGGGTTTGGTTGGAATATACTTAAGGGGCTATAGTTAGTTTTTTCTGTAAGCAGATTTGTGGCATATTTTGTCGCTGCTGCCATCACAGAGACAAAAATACTGACTCCAGTGTGATACAACAAATTAACGATAAGATTTTTATATTTACAACTAAAAGACTTAAATGGGCGATAACTTGTCACTGCTTTTTCGTCTTCTGATGCTCTTCAATCGTAGTATTAGATTTATGTATTTCAGTCGAGTTGAGTTGCAAACAATGATGATTTTGAACAACTTCCAGAAAATGTATATTCAAGTATTTTGCAGTCGAAAAACTGTTGTTGTATTTCAGTTGGTGTAGTGTGCTGCTTTTTGTACAAAGAGGGTGCTTTGACAATGCTGATACATCTGCAATTAGGAAATTTCTCACCTGTTGCCACACAAGCAAAAGCAAATAAGCTGGGATAAAGGAAAGAGGGAAACTTTTTTCATAGGAATTGTGTACAAATCGCACAGAAAAGAGCAATTGCTTCCGACAAGGTTTGTATTAAAGGTGCTCTGGGAAATTCCTAATCGTATCAAGAATTTCAGGAAACCTAGCTACTTCACATGGGAATCTTTACAATTATTATTAAGGTGAGGTTTTAAGCACATACACATGAATGAAGATCTTGAAAAATGGTTATGGTTAGACTTCTTCTCTTATTGAAGTTGAACTTATTTCACTTAGAATATTTCCATTGAACGACGGTATTCCACCGAACAATAAGAAAATTACAAAGTGCCTTTGTTTGTATTTCAATTGTGGATTTCTTAGTAGTAAAATTAAATTACAGGTTTGCCGTTAATGGAAGATATTTAAGAACGAGCTTTTATTTAAACACCCTCTCTAAGAAGAAGAAAATAAACTTAAAATTAAATCAATTTTATACAAAAGTAAATCTGGCGACAAGCCCTTATATCATAAAAACAATGTAATGTAAAGTTCATCATTATTTTTTTAAATAAAAGCTTCATCTTAAAAACGCTTTTTTCATTAATTTATTTTCCTCTTTTTAGAACATGTTTTTAACAAAACCTTTTTAAATAGCTTTTTATAACCCTAGTACTACAAATTGGCTTTTCGTCTGGCAAGCTCACTTAATACAAATATGACAAAGGCCCTCACTATGTCACTGATGAGCCCAAGAGATATTGCCGGAAGAAACGCTAATTTGTAGAACTAGAGGCCATAAACAGCTATTTTGTATCAATAAATAATTCATTTTTTAATAGACATTATTAAAAAATTAAAAATTCGTGAACGCACCCCCTTACTGAGTCTAGTCGTGGTGGCAGCTTCCATGTTGCATTTTTGCCAACTGTGGTTTGACAGTTCGGCTTAAGTCGTTTTGTTCTTAAATATTTTTTTATTTATTTGTGTCAGTTAGTCATATTTTCGTTAGAAAATGTTTCGCGTAGAAAATGTGTAACAACAAAAATGCTACTAAGTTCACCCATGCATTTCTGAAAGAATGGTCACACTGGCCACTTTTGAATATTTTTAGTATAACTCGGAATCTAAGGCCGAATATTTAACTCTTTAAACTTTTTGTCAAAAATTATCGACATGAATGGTAAAAAAAGTTTAAAAAAAAATTTAGTTAGGGAAAGTTGACAAAAACTGACATAAAAAAAATAAAAATCAAAGATTTTTAAATTTTTTTCTAGATTACGCATATTTTTATTCGGAGAAAAAAGTTATGCTCGAGGCACATTGTTTTTATTTCTTAGGGATATCCTTACGCTACCGAGTTCTAGTGAGAAGCTCTCACTGAGATGGTGATGAGCATTCTTGAAACGATTTAATGCGTTTTGAATAAAAATATTTTAGCTTACTTACACATTTTGAAAAATATTTTTAACAAAAAATAAACTTCAGCGAGACTTTAGCGAGGCCAAAGTGAGATAAAGGCAAAACATGCTCAATGCCAAAAACCACGTGGCGAGTTATATGTGTACATTAGGGTGGTCCTTATATTGGGTTTTTTTTGAAATTCCAACTTGGATAGGCATCAAATGACTCGAAAAAAGATGTTCCTAATTTTTTCAGATTTTTATTCCACCCCCCTGGTCTCCCCTTTTTACTTGCGATTATAGGTACTATAAGGCAAGTTTTGGATTCGTGCAAAAAAAAATTTGAGATAACAATCAAACATGATATTACGATGATAGAGAACACTAAAAAAGTGGGTGGCAACATTCTGTCTGTCTGTCTGTCTGTCTGTCTGTCTGTTCGTCTACAGCCTAAACGGCTCGATCGATTTTCTTCAAACTTGGTACTTAGTGGTTTTTGATGATTCTGCCGACACGTTTTTTTCATTTTTTTTTTAGAACCAAAAATAAAGGTACCTGTCATACATTTTTTTTTGGCAAATTTACATAATCGTTTTTTGCTCAAAACCGGCTCGACAACTTTTCTTAAAAAAAATTCAATAAATTTATTTTAGTAAAGGCTTTCTTTGGGTCGAAAACCGTTTTTAAAAAATGGTTATTAATGGTACCTCCTAAGGAACCATTTTTTTAATTTTTGATTTTCTTCAAAATGGTATGACCGATTTCAATTATTTTTTTTACACAGAAGCTTCCAAAAAATGTTAATAGTTTTGTGTACCAACATTTTTAAAAAAATATTTTTTGGATTTTTAAAAAATACTTCAAAATTTTTTTTGGAAAATCAAATATTTCGAAAACGGCATCATAGATTTTTTTGAAACTCAATATTTAAGACTTTTTTAGTACTCTCTAAAATATTTTTAGAAAAAATTTTACATTTCTGAAAAAATAATGGTACCTTCCATACAAAAGTGAAAAAACCACATAGGAAAATATTTTTTTGCTTGAAAACGACTCCTACGATTTTGATTAAACTTTTTCCATATACTAAAATTAGTACGATCTACCATTAAAAATTATAAAATTTTACACATAGCAACTATTAGTAGTACCTGTCATAGAACGTATTTTTTTATTTTGAGTTTTCTCGTTATCAGCTTAACGAATTTTAATGAATTTTTTTATATACAAATTTCAAATAAGATTAAATAATATTGCATATCAAAATTTTCAAAAAAAAAGTTTTTGGATTTTTAAAAAAAGTTTCAAATTTTTTTTTTGAAAATTCGATATCTCAAAAACGGGTTGACAATTTTTTTTCAAATTTTGTTTTTATATACACATAAATATATAGTTTTAATCTGCATACCAAAATTTGTTCTTAAAAATGTTTTAAGAATTTTATATATAAAAAATTAATTTAAAAAAAAACTGCTCCAACGATTTTAAAATTTTTTTTCCCATACAATCATATTCCATCATGAATTAAGATGGCATACTTTTTTTTCACCTCAAACTGTCAAAAGAGTTGTTTTAGCTAATTTAAGTGTCGTATTTCATGCTTCTCTACATTTTTCTCTCATAAATTCCATGTTTGTGTATACAATGTTCTTAAACTCGCAGTGTCTTGAACATAAGAGCAAGTACGTGCGACCCAGTCGTGCATTTTATTCACTTGAAGGTACAAATAATGGAGTTAGGGTGATTCTCATAACATGCAAAAAAAGTCAGAACTTTTAGATTAGCTTCAGAAGAAAAAAAATCGTACGGGAGGGGGGTCTATTTCCCCCCGTGCAGGCAGGATGGGTAATTTTCTAAAAAATTGACCCAAAAAGAAAAAAAATTTTTAAAAAACAACGGGACCACTAACAATGGCATGCTATAGCTTTTTTTAAAGCCATGAATCCAGTCTCTAATATATTTTTTAAATCAAGTTTTTATTGTAAATAGTTTCTGAAAAAAATAATTTTCAAACGTAAAAAACTATTATTTTTGTTTTTATTTCTATGTTTTGAAAATTATTTTTTCAAAAACTATTTACAATAAAAACTTGATTTAAAAAATATATTAGAGACTGGATTCATATGGCTTTTAAAAAAAGCTATAGCATGCCATTGTAAGTGGTCCCGTTGTTTTTAATATTTTTTTTTTCTATTTTGGGTCAAATTTTTAGAAAATTACCCCTCCCGCCTGAACGGGGGGCGTGTTATAAGAATCACCCTAACTCCATTATTTGTACATTCAAGTGAAAAAAAGGAGACCAGGGGGGTGGAATAAAAATCTGAAAATATTAGGGAAATTGTTTTTTATGTTTTGAATCGAATGAGAGCTATCCAAGACAATGTCCTATTTAAGGACCACCCTAGTGTACATACATATACTACCTATGCTCGTATAAATATATTATACATTAATTCTAAGTAACTAAGTATATTGAATTTGATACTTTGTATCCGATCATGATAGTGAACATTCGTGGGAATAGAAAACGTCACGATTTATGCTGTCGATGCTTGTTTCCACAATCATGCTTTGCTATGCTTATGATCGACATACGAAAGGATCCAAGTATTCATCAATTAAATGAAAAAAGTCTCAGTTGCATTTCAACACTCAAGCTCAAGCAATAGTTTTTCCGTTTTCGATCATTGTATATTTCGCTCCCACTCTATATTTTGCGAGACCATAGTGAGAAAACCGCGAAACAGATCCCGTGTGGCCACTGTGAGACTTCATCGAGACGAATACAATGAGCACGCCACTAAAAACCACGTTTCGACGACCACGGCAATTTTGGTTTAAGACATTTATTAGGCGTGTTTTTTTTATCATCGGGATCTGGATCTGGATTAACTTTTACACGTAAAACAAAAACAAAATAATGGGAAATTTTCTAAAATTGTTTTTGTAACGCATGTTAACAGCAATAGCCTATTGAATAGACCGGAAAATGAGGGGTATAAAGGAACAATTACGTGCAAGGGTTTTTATTATTGAATATGTTTGTTTGGCCCATATGCATGCTTAAAACCGAAAATGGTACCAAATTCACCCATGCGTTTCTGAGAGAATGGTCACACTGGCCACTTTTCAATATTTTTGGTGTAACTTGAAAACTAAGCCGAATTTGAAAATTTTACTTATAATACTTTTTGTTCAAAATTAAATTTTGTATTGGAATGGATAGCTCAAAAAATTTTACGAAAAAATTTAAACAGGAAAAGTTAACAAAAACCAAGCTAAAAAAAATCAAAAAATCAAGGATCTCAAATTTTTCAGTAAATTGGGCATAACTTTTTTTGAAGCAAAGATAGGGTCAAGACATGCACAGACAAAATAAAGTAGAGACTAAAGGCTTTAATATGGCATGTTCAAAAATTTATATTTGTTCAAAATTGACAGTTATTACCATTCAAACCTTATCATTTCTTATAATATTTCGCAGTTTTGGACCGAAAGTCCATTTTCGGTACAATATGGTAAATTTCACGTTCGTAAAAATGTTCTAAATCAAAATTTTGATGTAATATGACAGTAGAACTATAGAGAATTTATAAAAAGGATGTAAGTTCGCAATTTCGTTTTTCGGCTGTTTTAAAATGCTTTCAGACCTACAGACCGAACGTCTGGTCCGATTAACATAAGATTTGGTACAAGGTGCTAAGAACGTTAAATTTGTGATAAAGTGTCAAAAAATATACTTTCGGGCAAAAACTGCGAAAAATGATAAGAAATGGTAAAGTTTGAATGGCTATATCTCTGTCAATTTTCAAATAATATTGCTTTTTTAACATGTCATATTAAGGCCCTAAGACTCTTGTTTATTTTGTTCATGCATGTCTTGAGCGTATCTTTGCTTCGAAAAAAGTTATGCGCAATTTAGAAAAAAATTTAAAAATCTTTGATTTTTCGATTTTTTTGTTGGTTTTTGTTTACTTTTGCTGCTTAAATTTTTTTAAGGAATTATCCAAAATATCCATTTCGATAGAAAATTTAATTTTGAACAAGAAGTATTAAATGTAAAATTGTCAAATTCGGCTTAGTTTTCGAGTTATACCAAAAATACTGAAAAGTGGCCAGTGTGACCATTCTCTCAGAAACGCATGGGTGGATTTAGTAGCATTTTCGGTTTTAAGCATGCTTATGGGCCAAACAAACATATTTAATAATAAAAACCCTTGCACGTAATTGTTCCTTTTTAAAAGGTCTATTCAATAGGCTACAAATCCAGATCCAGATCCCGATGATAATAAAACACGCCTATTATTTCTAATGTGTTTTTCGAAAAGGAATTAAAAGTAAATTAAAGGAATTATAAGTCAGTCAACTCCCTCTAACTCGAATTTTCACGGGATATCAAAATCAGTTCGAGTTAGAGAGAGTTTTGCAAAAATTCGAGTTAGAGAGAAATATTGTATGGTTTAAAATTTGAAGGGAATAAAAATTAGGGTGAAAAGTTCGAGTTAGAGAGAAATTCGACTTAGAGGGAGTTCGACTTAGAGGGAGTCGACCTTTCGGAAATGAAATGTATATTGGAAAGTATTAAAGTACAACTCAAAAGTAATCAATACAAACATTTTAAGTACTTTTGTGAAATTAAAGTACAAGTGCAAGTACCGGTAGTACTGTTAACTTGAAATTTGTAAGTTCAAGTATCAAGGTATTGTACGGGTACTTACAATTTCAAGAAAAAGGTAAAGCGAGTCTCGTCCGTTTTTTGGCGGCGACCTTTTTTAATAACTGGAATTCATTTCTTAAACATTAAACATGAAATTTAGATTTGGAGTCGTTTTTGTAATCCTGTCGCTTGGACGGCATTTTGTAAAATGGCGCCCAATCTGTCCAATCAGGAAATCGAAATCCCTGCACTTTTTGTGGGGGGAGCCTTATTTATATATTTTTAATCTATTTTTGACATGCTAAGGATGAAATTTAGCTGAGAAGCCATAGTTGTAATCCTGTTGCTTGGACGCCATTTTCAAAAATGGCGCCCGATCTGCGGAAAATGTTAAATTAAAAAAAAACTAGTAAATTACTTGGAAAATTTCTTGGATCAATATAACAATTAATGTCTTAATCAAATTTTTTGAGTTGACGCACCTTCGGGTAAAATTTCAGTGTTGCCACTTTTCGGAAACGTTCTTTTTTAATGTCAACGGTTGGAACCTCAAATTTTCTTAAACATGAAAAAAGTTGCGAAAAATCCTCTTGATGCCAAACACGTGGTGGAAAATAAAAATTATTATCTTTAAAACAGGTGTTGATTAGTAGCACCTTGGGTTAAAATTTCAATGTTGCCCCTTTTCAGTAACACACATTTTTATGTAAAAATGTGGGACTTCCCCCTTTTTTGGTAGTTTTTATCGTGACCAAAGTTGCCGAAGCACCTCCAGATGTCAAAGGTGTCTTGGCAAAATAACGGTTGATGTCTTAAGAGATAAGATAAGAAAATAAATAAATAAATTGGGTGGCGCAACAGCCATTCCCGTGTGCGTGTTGTTGGCAGGAATGGAAGGGAAGGGGAACTACAGTTTTTTGCCGAGTCCGAAAGGCTAAATTAGAAGCACTTTTTCGTGACAAGTATAGATACTCTTGGAGGATTTGTCAGTTCCTCGCAAAGGGGCAGTACCTCGGATAAAATATTTCTGTGGAAGGGAAACACACAATTTAATAAAATTTCAGTATTTCCACTTTTCGGGAACATACTTTCTTATATCAAAGGGTGGGACTTCCACTTTTTTGGTTATTTTTAATATTTTGAACATGAAAACAGTTGTGGAAACGTTTCCAGATGCCAAATGCGTGTTGGAAAAATAACGGTTTATATTGTTAGAGAAAGGTGTTGAGTAGAAGCACCGAATTAATTAATATTTCAAATTTGCTACTTTGAGTTAGGTGGAGTGGAGTTTCCACTTTTTTGGTAATTTTTCAAATTTTTAACGTGCAAAAAAGTACGGAAACAACTCCAGACTCCAAACGTGGCTTGGAAAAAAAAAAAAGTTGATGTCTTAAAGGATTGGTGTTGAGTAGAAGCATCTTCGGTAGTTTTTTTTTATTTCAAAGCATGGAATTTCCACTTTTTTGGTAACATTTAATATTTATAACATGAGAAAAGTTGCAGAAATGCCTCCAGATACCAAACGTATGTTGGAAGAAAAAGTTGAAAGTTTTTTCGTGTTCAAAATAATAAAACTTTTCAAAAAAATTTGGAAATCGCACCCTTTGACATAAAAAAAGTATGGTCCCAAAAAGTGGCAACACTGACTGCTTCTACTCCACACCTGTCTTCTAAAATGTCAACCGTTTTTTTCTCAATACGAGTTTGGCATCTAGAGAAGTTTCCGCAACTTTTCTCATGTCTAAAATATTAAAAATTATAAAAATAGTGGATGTTCCACTCGTTGACATACAAAAAAAGAAAAGTGTTTATATAAAAAGTGCAAATATTACGTTTTATTTGCATTTACAACCAATTATGACAAAATACCGTACCATGTTTCACTGTGGACCCACGTAGATAGCGAGGAGCACACACAAAATACACACTGTACCTTTGTCAGTGCCATCGAAGTAACTTTTAAAAAATAATGTTGTATACAATTCTCACAGTATATGAAGGACATTTTTGCCCCTAACTTCGAGGTGTGATAATTCTGAGTAGATTTTTCCACTACGCTTTTAATAAATTTTAAAACCTTATTGCTTTAAAATTGCTTCGATGGAAGCTCTACAGCGCAGATATGATTCCAAATCATAGGGCATGGTAGTGCCCAGCCAAGTTCGCGGCACTACACCCTTTTTACAGGAACAAACTCAGGCAATTTCCAACCCCCCTCTAACTTCAGTACCAATAAAGTCAGAAATTTCAAATTCGCAGTATTTGCTGAGCTGATCAAACACAGGTGGCTCACCAAATTTCAACTCTTTAGCATTAGTTATTCCCGTCCCGAGATATAGGACTTCAAAAATCGCAAAAACCGTAACTGACTGACTCACTGACAGATTATCAAAATTATGGAGCACCGCCCGGCATCGTAGAAACTTGAAATTTCGCACAACCAACGGTAGGCCTTGTGGTCCATACAGAGGAAAAAATCGAAAATTTTCTGAGTGGATGGAAAACAGCATTTGTCCAGCCAGCCAGTCCCTAAAAAAAGGTGAATCTTCGTCTCCCTCCAACTATCAACCAATTGCACTTTCGTTACGTCTCTTCTTTCCAAGGTCATGCAAACGCTGATAAACTATCAGCTTAAGAAATATCTTGAAAAACGGAAGCTTCTTAATGATCGGCAGTACGGCTTTCGTAGCAATAGGTCCACTTTTGATCTGATGGTATATCTCACCGAGCCATGGAACAAATCTTTACATCGTTTTGGAGAAAGTAAGATTGTTGCACTTGATATTTCAAAACCGTTTGATAGAGTTTTGAACCAAGCTCTCTTATCGAAAATACGTGCATTTGGTATTGATGAATCTCTTCTTCGTTGGATTAGAAATTATCTTTCGGACCGTTCAATACAAGTTGTATTGGATAGTTTCAAATCTGATATTCATAAAAATAAATGCTGGTGTGCCCCAGGGCTCCGTTTTGTCTCCGACTCTCTTTCTCATTGTCATTAATGATCTCTTGCCTGAAACTTCTAATCCATTAAATTGTTTTGCTGATGACAGCACCCTCAGCTTTTCATATTCGTTTCTTGATTCACATCCTTGTCCTTCGGATGTGGAACTTGGACGGCAGCGTATGATAAGCTCATTCAATTCTTATCTTGACAGCTTTGTTCAATGGGGAATAAAAAACCGTTTAGAATTTAATGCTTCAAAAACACAATGCTGTTTGCTGTATCTAAAGCAGAACCCACTCAGTGCTGCTATCCATGAGTGGTAATTGCATCGAAGAAAGTGGACAGCTTTCAGTTCTGGGTATGTGCATCTCAGATCATCTTCTGTGGAATCAACACATAATCAATGTCGCCAAAAACGCTGCGAAGTGTTTAGGTTTTCTTCGAAGATGCAAGAAATTTGTCTCCTCTTTTGATCTGGTTATAATCTACAAAGCCTTCATTCGTCCAAAGCTTGAATATACTTCTCATATTTGGGCAGGCGCTCCATAATATAGGTTTGTTGGGAAAAAGTGAAAATAAGAAGCTACAACTTTATAAATTCAAGATAATATTACTTTATTGAGTTTCAGAAAAGAACTAACTATAATTCATATAAAAAGTTAACAAGAAAGTTATTGATATTATGTATATAATAACAAAGTATGTGTTTGTGTAGTTGAATACAACATTATGTGTGGTGTATGGTTGCCAGATATTTCAACACCTTCTCTCAATTGTATACCACACAAAATGCGCAATCAACACAATCCTAACATATTTGAAAATTTAGTGTGTTTACATTTTTGAAAATTTTTGGTTAGAATGTCAGCAGGCATCTCGTCAGTTGAAACATATTTCAGGTCTGTTTGCCGCTTCTGGAATACCTCTCGAACGTAGTGAACTCGGATGTCAATATGTTTGCTTCTGGCGTGAAACACTGGATTTTTTACCAATTGATGAGAACTTATGTTGTCGCCGCAAATAACAGTTGGGTTCTCTATCGTTTTATGAAAACCAAGCTCAGCCAATAGATTTCTGAGGTAGACAACCTCCTTTGCTGTCGAAGACAAGGCCATATATTCGGCTTCTGTGCTACTTAAAGCCACTGAGTTTTGTTTACGTGATTCCCAAACTACCGCCGCTCCAGCAATGTAAAAAACAAACCCTGTGTAAGAACGCCTGTCATCGGAAGCACCAGCCCAATCTGCGTCTGCGTATCCTTCCAGAGGCTTACCTGTCTTTTTATAAACAATTTTTAGATCCATTGTATGCCTTAAGTACTTGAGAATGTGCTTTGCAGCTGTCAAGTGTTCCATATGGGGATCCATGTTGAACTGCGCTAGCTTGCAAACACTGTGCAATAAGTCTGGTCTTGAAGTTATGGAAATATACATTAAAGATCCAATTAACGATTGGTAGCACTTTGAGTCAACCTTCACACATTATTCACAACTCGTGCATTTTTTTATCTTCAGTCCAGGGTCGATTGGAGTACTACATTTTCTCGATTCCATCATATTATATTTTTGTAAAAGGTCGATAATGAATTGCTTTTGAGAAATGCTGATAGTTTTTAAAGCTGGATTACGCTCAATTTCCATTCCCAGAAAGAAATCAATTTCACCTTTATCTACCACGTCAAATTCTAGTTCGATCTGTCTCTTAATCCATATAAGAGTTTTCCTGCAGGAACAGGCTATCAAGATGTCAGCAACATAGACAGACAGTATGTTGATTTCACCATCTTTCTTCAATATATATGTGCAGTTATCGCTTTGTAGGCGCTTAAATCCAATTTTTGTCAGCACAGAATGCAATTTTTCATTCCATTCGCGACCTGCCTGTTTAAGGCCATAAAGTGCCTTCTTAAGTTTGCATACTTTATGCGGAAAATCGGGATCTACAAACCCTTCCGGTTGTTGCATAAAAATATCTTCTCGTAGATCGCCGTTTAAGTACGCAGCAGTTACATCCATTTGATGAACGATAAGATCGTACTCGACTGCTAGAGCTAGTATCATGCGAATAGTTGAATACCTTGTAACTGGTGAAAATGTTTCACTATAGTCGAGCCTGAGCTTTTGGCTGCAACCTTTAGCTACAAGCCTAGCCTTATACCGCTCCAAAACACCATTTTTGTCTCGCTTCTGATTGAAAACCCATTTAGATCGGATAGCGCGATGGTTTGGAGGTAAATCTACCAATTCCCATGTGTGCTTTGACATAAGAGACTCATACTCTGACTTCATTGACGCACGCCATTCATTTGCGTCATTTCTTCGGAGTGCTTCATTAACAGTCATCGGATTTTCAGCTTCCAAATCGTCATTGTCGGACATGAAAATAAAATTTTTTGTACATATGCGACCTGATCTTAATTTTTTTGTAGGTCTAACATTTTGATTGTCTACTTGCCCATTTCGTCCAGAACTCGATTCAGCTTGATTGACATCAGCACCAGCATCACATCCAATATTGGCCATCCGTGCCCCAGAGCCCCTTCCACGATCATTTTGTTTTCCATTATCACCACAGCCAACAGCAGTAGCAGCAGCAACAGGAACAATGTCTATTTGGCTACCATCATCAGCATCTTGGAAATATTCCTTTGGCTTCTCTCCAGCATCAACTTCCCCTTCGCTAGCTTCATCAACATCTTGAAAATTTTCATTTGGCTCTTCTCCAGCATCAACTTCCCTATCGCTAGCTTCATCAGCATCTTGGAAATTTTCATTTGGCTCTTCTACAGCATCAGCTTCCCTATCGCTAGCTTCATTTGCATCTTGAAAAGGCTCTTCCACCTCTTCTGTATCATCGGCTTCTTCCTCCCGCTTAAAATCAATAATCAAATATTTGAATTTATCACAGGTTTGAGGTGGAGTTGCTTTAACATTTTGGACTTCTTCACCATCAGGAAATTCAACAAATTGTACATCTGAACGTTCCTTCTCTAAGAACCTTACATCTCTACTTTTGTGTATTTTGCGAGTTTTTGGATCATATAGACGGTATGCTTTTGACTCCGTCGAGTAACCCACCATTACACAAGAAATTCCTTTTGGTTTGAATTTGGACTTACCAGGGCGTTTATCTAACATCACCGCCTTACAGCCGAAAGTTTTAAGATAAGAAACAGAAGGTCTTCTTCCATTCCAAGCCTCAAAGGGAGTTACATTTTGTAAAATTTTGGTTGGTGCTCGGTTCCGCAAATATACTGCTGTATTTATAGCTTCACCCCAAAGTGATTCAGGCAGATTTGAACCAAGAAGTAAGCACCGTGCCATCTCTACAAGCGTGCGGTTCGCACGCTCCGCTACACCATTCTGCTGTGGAGTGTACTCCACCGTAAGCTGGTGCCTAATGCCAGAGTCTGAAAGAAGCTTCTTGAATTCACCACTTAAATACTCCCGACCATTATCTGTCCTCAATGTTTTAATGCGTGTTGACATTTGTGTCTCGACTTCGGCTTTAAAAGTTTTAAATGCATTAATAATATCACTTTTTTGCTTCAAAAAATATACGAACATTTTTCGAGAGCAATCATCAATAAAAAGTGCGAAGTATTTAGCACCACCATTTGACATAACCCTCATAGGGCCGCATATGTCGCTATGCACAAGTTCAAGTAAGGACTTACTATGCTGCTCAGGAGATCTGATTGTAAAGGGTTTTTGGCAAATCTTCGCTTTAAAACATATTTCACATTCAATTGGCAAGAAATTTCGCAATTTTAATCCATCAACCATATTTTGTTTATAAAGCAATTGCAAACTTTCACTATTGATGTGTCCAAATCGATTGTGCCACATTATATTTTCATTCTGATTTGAGACACTGAATAATTGCGTTTTTTTCGGCATATATAAGAATAAATCACCATCTCTAATACCACGCATAATAATTTTATCTTTGCTATCATAAATGGTAATGTAATTATTTTTCATTTGTACCGTACACTCTCGCGCGGCTTTGGTTAGTGACAAAAAATTACATTTCAAATCTGGTACATAGAGAACTCTCTTCAATAAGATTTTACAGTATTCGGTTTCAACCTGTACATCACCAATTCCCGTTGACCATATAAACTTCTCACCGGCTAGTTCAATTGTTTCCTTATGTACTTTTAAGTTCATGAACATCTCGCGGCAACAGCACAAGTGTGATGTAGAGCCATCTATCAAGTACCCATGTATTGTTATTCAAATGAGTACCCTTTTGATGATTTGCATTTAACATTGTAAATGTGCTCGTTGGTTTGTTTGCCACTGATAACGAATTATTTGCCTCTCTTCTTAGACGACACGCACTTGATAGATAGCCTCTTTTCTTACATATGTAGCATTTACCTTTGAAAGGCTTATTTACTTGAGCTTGTGGTTTGGTTTTTTGTTTGCTGAAAAATGCAGTTTCACTTTGTCCAGTTTTTGGCAAGTCACTCTCCCGCCTTTGCCCTTCTTCTATTAATTTAGTTTTAAGAACACCCATCTCAGGCAATTTGTCACGGGACTCTATTGCAACTACAAAGCTTTCGTATTCCTGTGGCAGACTTGACAGCATGATTATGACAATGAGTTCTTCTTGTAGTTTTATGTCTATCTCAGTCAATTTTTCGACTATTTCTGACATATTTCGTACATGCTCTGTCATAGAGGAATTCTTAGGCATCTTCGAGCTCAGGAGCTGTTTAAACAGCGTCACCTTTCTGGCTGGTCCACTAGGTCTATGAACTGCTTCTAATTTGTCCCAGGCTTCTCTTGAGGTACTACAATTTTTTACGTGGATTAATTGTGGAGGCCTTACACTCAAAATAATTGATGCTAAAGCCTTTTGGTCCTTTAAATTCCATGCTGGGATTTCAGCTACAACTGTTGGACTAGTGCCACTTACGCATATCCAAAGCTCGCTATGAATCAGCACAGATTTCATCTGGACCCTCCATCCCTCATAGTTGTCGTTGTCGAGTTTCTCTATTTGGTAAAGTGAAGAACTCATCTTCTTATTATTTAAAATAATTTTACTCTAACACAACTGTTCTACTTTAAAGAATTATATAAAAAAAAACTCTGGGCCCATAACCATTTGTTGGGAAAAAGTGAAAATAAGAAGCTACAACTTTATAAATTCAAGATAATATTACTTTATTGAGTTTCAGAAAAGAACTAACTATAATTCATATAAAAAGTTAACAAGAAAGTTATTGATATTATGTATATAATAACAAAGTATGTGTTTGTGTAGTTGAATACAACATTATGTGTGGTGTATGGTTGCCAGATATTTCAAGCCTTTTAGATAGAATCCAAAAAAGAGCTCTTAAAATGATAGGTGACTGTAATATAACAGAAACATTCGCATCTCTTGAACACCGTCCTAATGCTTCATGGGTCTCCTCATTCTATCGCTATTTTTATAAATAGTATTCTAGTGAAATAGCCAGCTGCATTCCTTCCCTAAAAACAATTCCACCATAATACTCGCTCTTCTAGGAATGCGCATCAGTTTACTCTTGAGTCCAACTTCTGACGTTCTGTAAAGTTACAGAGTTTCTTTTTTCAGCCGAACAACACGAATGTGGAATGCTTTACCCGGCTCTATTTTTCCCTTCCATTTTGATATTCAGAACTTTAAAACTAATGTGAATCGGGATCTTGTTTCAAATCCTTCCTCATTTTCCTAACGCTCGCACTGTGTTCAATCATTTTAAGGGTAGTCACAACCCCTTTAGTGCGTCTATATTATATAAAAAAAGCTCATTCTTAAATAACGTCTGTACCTACTGTACCTACTCTTAACACTAACACCAAGCATATTTTTGCTTTAAACTGGCCAATTTTTGAAAAACATAAGCCTTGTTGTAAGCATATTAACGTTTATGACCCCAGTCAGCATCTACTCTTGATATCATTTTTTGGCAAATTCACGCTGGACATCAAGTGGGATATAAATTACGATTAATTTCAAACTCTTAAATCACCACCAAAACCCATTTAAAATAAATGGACACTTCACAGCATAATTGTTGGTATATAATACCTATCTAGCCTCTGGATGGTGCATGCACGACGACGCACGTACCTACCTCCTACCCACTTTTCCCACCATCACAATTTGTAATTATTGCGGTGGCAGTTTTGTACTCGAATTCCAAATTCAAACACAAAACGTGGCACACAAAAATAACTCGATAACAGATTATTCAGTACAAACAAAATCGAGTAAGCTCTATAACAGCTCCATATTCGGTGGTGGTGTGTAGTGTGCTTAAAACGTTCAAGCTGTATCCTGTAGCTCGTGCCTGTTGAAAGAAGATTAATTGTTTTGAAGTCAGCATAAATGGCTTCCCACCTCCGATCCTATTCGAACAATCCACATGGAGGGTGGTTTTGACACACAGAGAATATAAACTGATTTGTAAAAACCTCATTAGAACCATTGAGAGAGTATTAAGTTTCCATTCGGTTTTTACTTTTTGCTTTTGTATCTCAAACCCGATCTAAGCGACAAATCAAACCACAATAATTGAACCAGGAAATCCATCTCCTCATTAATATCAATTAGTTGAAGAGGGATAATGAGTTCTGTTTATGGTTTTGCTGTTTTTGTTTCCTGTTCCTGGTTGGCTGCTGCCGCCGCAACCGGCCGTCATCACATTCTGTTGTGTTTTTCGGATTTCGGAACTTAATGCTCGTCGCATGGTTTTCCCATCGTCGCGTCGCGTTGTTCTTATCCTCAGAGTGGTCCACTCGAATGGGTGTATTTAATTTGTTCTTATATGAGTACAGCTAGCCGGGCAGCATGTCTACACCTACCTGTTTTTTTTTTTTGTGAAGCCCGAGATGGTTTAAGGCTATTTACGTAAATCTAATTAATACTCGCTTTCACAGCTTAGCAGATGGTATCATGGAGAGAGATGTGGGGATTTTTAATTTATTTTTATATTTTTTTTTTGTTGTTGTTAATTCAGAATTTTAATGTGTTATTTTTAAAATGGTGATTATTTTGGGTTTTGCTTAGTTGCAGGATTGTTATTTATTCGGCATTTAGGGGGATCCTGATAAAATATTACCCAAGCGTTTGTGACTATATATCTAACTTGCCAAGATGTAGCTAATTAGCTAGGTACGCTGTTAGATGAAATTTTAATTGAAATTATTTATGAGATTATTTTGCGAGGGTTGAGTTGTGGCAACGCAAAACGGCGTAAAAGTTATTTTGTAATAATTTCAGAGTAGGTAGGTAAGATATGGAGAAGGTATGTACCTACCTGTACCTACCTTCCTATAAAAATGTGAATGAGGGCTATCAAATTGCTATTTTTAATACAATTTTGTCCGTGAGCATCTGTCGTGATGGAGATAAAAGACTTAGAAAACCTGTTTCAGCAAAAACAAATAGGAATATGATTATACCACTCGAGGGAAAGTTTTTTCCAAATGGAAATTTAGAAACTTCTTAAAAATTTGACGTACGTTTGAAAATTTTGAAAAACATACGTAAAATCTTAATTTTCATTTTAACAACTTAAAATGTTTAATAGACCAAGAAAATATGCAAATATTCATTACATAAAATTTTCAAATAAACAAAAGCAGATGGAACAACAACTGACAACTCTAGATAAAATGAAGCTTACACAATGATAAGCGGTTTACTATACCCACAGGGTCTTCCAGTAACAGGGTTGTAAAAGAATGCAATCTTTTGTGAATGAAATTATAACAATTCATTTATTAAATTCAATTAAAAGATTGCATTCATTGACTTTGAGACTGGTGGCTTCAAAGTATGCAATTAACACTCATTTAGAATTGAAAAGATTGCAATCATTTCCTCCTCCATTCATTTTACAGCAATCAATTTGAATCTTTTAATTGAATTCAAAAAAGATTGCATTCACAAAGGATTGAATTCTTTTACACTCCTGACCGACAAGAAGTTTCATTTTAAATTTTGAGCCTTTTTTTGGTTTTTAAAATTTAAGTATCATTGAAATAACTTTTTATTAGTAAAAACTAAGCCCAGTAGGAAATTTCGTCCTCAAGGAAAAATTTCGGTGAATAGCACAATGAATTCATGAAATACTTTATACGAGGAACAGGCATCATGACATCACCCTTTCTTTTACTTGGTGCAAAAATCTAACTGAATTCAATGCTTCCCATGCAGTATACAATTTCATTGCAAAAAATCATGCCTCGAGAAACACGAGGTTTTCAGCGATGAATAGTAATGGACAGAGTCCTGAGCTTGTGATTCTTTGGTTCTCATTTTGTAAGATAAAGTTCACATTGACTTCCCGTAAGAAAACCAATGTAAGATGAACTGAACATTACTCAAATTGCGTTTGTTAAAACGTAAATATAACTTTTGATTAGAAATGAGACCTTCTTTTTGGTTCGTTTTAATACTAAATTAGACAGTACACTACCGATGTTGATGATTTCACTAGATGATTAAGTAGGTTCCATTCACAAAGTGATTTCCTTGGTGAACATTCATGACATTTTTCATTTAAAAAAAGATAATGGCCTGGTGAAAAGCAACTCCATGTACCTAGTGATATCACTGATGTATATTCACGGTATGTTTCATCAAATGCAATTAATTATGGAATAAGCAGGTTACACCTTCTTAGTGATTTCACTACTGAACATTCACCAAGAAAATCACTTGGTGAACGCCAATGACAACCCCATGTTAATTTCCTCAATGATTTCACCTCAAATTCCTTGGGTGTAGCTTCCATTCCTCGATGAAATAGCAGGGGATTCCTTGGTGAATTTTTGAAAATTTCCCACTGGTAGCATTTATTGAATATGAATAGATCTTCACTCACACAACGTGGTCTTGAAATAGTAGAAGTTCGCCAAAAAATGATGAAAATATCGCTTAATTTGAAAGGTTCGGGCAGGTCAGTGATCTGAAAACTCGTGTTCTAACGGCAAGGTAAGGTGAATATACTTACCTACTTACTTAAGGTGGGACTACATTTCGGGGTGGACCTGGGCGTCAACCAAATAAGCTTCCCCGTTCCGATTTGATTTTTAGCTAGCTATCTCCAGTTTCGCACACCAAGTTGGTTGAGGTCATCTTCCACTTGCAAGCGGCACCTGTTACGCTGTCCTCCTCTACTTCGCCTTTCCACGGGGTTGGATTCAAAGACATTCTCGGCTCCTGACTTGCCCTCTAACCCAAAAGTAACAGCGATTGGCAAGAATAATTATTCATTTGATCTCAGCACTGGTATCGTTGGCCGGGCTTATAGCGGATCCTAGGTACACAAAGTCTTTGAACACCTCGACGTCGGTGTTTGTTGTAAGTTTGTCTCGTTGACAGCATATATTTTGTCTTGCCTTCATTTACCGTTAAACCCATCTTCTTGGCTTCCTTCTTAATAACCACGAAAGCACCACTAACATCACGCTTTGTTCGTCCGATTATCTTATATCTACGGCGTAAGCGAGTAATTCGATGGAATTTTTTGATAGATTGTGCCTCTGGTGTTGGCGTAAGAGTCTTACAATATTCTATCGATGTTGAAGAAGTTTCATGACAGCGCGTCGCCTTGCCTAAAATCTTTCTTGACATCAAAGGTATCGGTAAGGTCCTTGCTGAAACTGATAGAGCAGCGTGCATTCTCCATCGGCAACCTACGCAACCGGATAAGTTTGGGAGGGATGCCAAAACTAGACATTGCTCTATATAGCTCGTCTCTATAGATGCTATGTGACACACAGCCTTAATCAGTGAAAATATGTGGGTATCGATTTGAAACTTTTTCCAAGATCCGCCGTAGTGCGAATATTTTGTCGATGGTGGACTTCCCTGGCCTTTAGCCACACTGATATGGACCTATCAGGTTGTTGACGAATGGCTTCAGGCGTTCACCAAGTAGGAACGGCAGAAATGATCTTGTAAGCGTTAATAAAGAGACTGGATGCCTCTGTAGTTGGTGCAGTCTGGAGTATCACATTTCTTCAGGGTCCGGAAAACAATGCTGAGGTTCCATTCAACGGACATGCTTTCCTCTGACCATATATCGCAGATGTGCTGGTGCATACTCCTAACCTATTCATCACCAGCCACTTTGAATAGCTCAGCTGCAAGGCCATCAGCTCCAGCAGCTTTATTGGACTTAAGTTTAGATGTAGGTAGCTTCACTTCGTCGAGATTAGTCAGACAGAATTTTTGGCCAAGTTGAATGGTGGTTGGTTGGTTCAAGCCTTGTAACACTGCGAGATGCTTTTTACTTTTTGCTAAAACTTCCAAACTTGATTCCTGTTATCGCATCCCTCTACTTCCTTCTCATGCTCTTTGTTTTTCCTATTGAGAAGCCGGTGTTTCTCTCTCTTCTTCTGCTCGTAGAGCTTGTGTGTCTCTTTTTTAGCTGCATGTACTTGCCAGCATTCTTCGTCGAACCAGGAGTTTTGCTGTGGTGATCGTGCGAAAGGCCAATTACGTTGGAGGCGGCATTTCTGATGGCTTCCTGGCAGTTCTTCGACTGGCTGTCGATGCTTGAATTTGTTGGAGTGCCTTGCGTCGATTGCAATGTGGTCAATCTGGTTGACGGTTGATTGGCCAGATTTTGCCATATCCCCTTGGGTACATATATCGAAATGCGGGAACTGCTTACTAGCTACCACAACGTATGAGGCTGATGTTGGCGAATTTAGTAATGATGCCAATCGTTGTGAGGCACTCGTTCACACCCAAGCAACACAAAAATTCTTGAAGAGTTCTTGAAATAAATTTATAAGCTCTTAATGGCATCTTAGTTCAATCTTCTTGATACCATTGCACTTAATAAGCACTTTATGAATTCTTAAAAAGATAATTTAAAGCCAATACTTAAAAATACATCTTAAAGACATCTTATAGACCTCTTTTTCCAATTATTTTTTCATATCTCTTTATGAAACTTCTTCAAAACCTCTTTAACTCCTTTAAAATAAGAGTATTTAATGAGCTTACTAGCTTGTTCTTTCAAAGACATCTTGAAAACAACTTATAGACCTCTTTTTGAAGTTATTTTTTCGAAACTTCTTCAAAACATCTTTAACCCCTTAAAAATAAGAGTATTTTAAGAGTTTACTAGCGTGCTCTCTCAAAGACATCTTGAAGAGATCTTCCAGATATCTTTAAAGACATTGTTGCACTGATTTCTTATCTCTGTCAACTTGAAGTTATGTTTCTGTATAGCGAAACGAAATCTCACTATAAGAAGTTACTTATATCTTTTAAAAATGTTGAATTCAAGAAACTGTTGGGATAAATGGAAAAAAACTGCCATTAATTTATTCTTGGAAGCAAACTAAGTTCAATCATATTTCCTGCACCAAAATCTGATCAGTTTATAAAGTTCCTCTTGTCTTGCTATGCACTTGTTGAACAAAGTTGTTGCCATTGATACTGACATTTCGTTTTTTAAGACCTAAAAAGTAATTAATGACCACTTAATGGTGTCTTATTAAGAAGTAATAAAGCGTGATTTGACTCTGGGGAAGAGTGACTATATCCAAGACGTTTTTAAGAGTTTTTTAAGAACTTTTTAAAACGTTTTGAGATTTGGAAAAAATATTAATTTATTTATGTATATTTTTTACAGGGTGTCATTAACATTAAAAAATTTAAATATTTGTATTTAACTGTTTAATTGATATTTGTATATTTTTTGGTTTGTTTGCCTATCTGCTACGCATGTTAGGTTATATTTTGAGACCAAATGGCTTCATTATTGTCATAAGCCGCATTTTATAAAACTTTTTGATCAGATCTGTATAATAGAAAAAGCATTTATAATATGTGAATAAAACCTTGAAAATTTTGCGAAACTCAGAAGGCTGAAAATAGCTTTAATTTTGATGTGTAATCAAAACGTGGACTTTACTCTGTGTGACGTTACGTATAGCACGTAACGTAGCGCGTATTCTCGGAATTCTGATTTGAAATTTTGACACCTGTCAAACTAAAAGTTTTCTAGTGGATCCCAAAGGTCGGGCGTGACACAAGGTAATATCCACCTCCTAGATCGAATGGTGTACTCCGCTTTTCGATCCGCCGTATCAACAGTTTTCGCACATTTTGACACCTGTCAAACTAAAAATATTCTAGTAGACCCAGAACGTCAGACGTCACACTTGTAAGTAATATTCACATACTTAATCAATTGGTGTACGCTGTTTCTCGATCCGCCGTACTAAAATTCTGAACTGCAAATTTTCGGGTTTCCACCGGAGCTCAAGCGCTGGCCGTGACAGCAGGTAAGAACAAACGTTGATGTTTACACATATAAGCCATGAGTCCCAGCACTCAGACAACTTTCTATCTCTTTTTTGTTTGCGACTTATGTAAATAATAAAATGCAGCTTTAGAAACAAACAAAATAAATAATTGCGTAACTATTTAAAAAGAGGCACCCTGTCGCTTACACGCCATATTTATTGATTTCAATTTCTAAAACTATTTTGTATAAATTATAATAAATGACAATTTGGGCTTGAATAACCGCAGATTCGTTTCATAATTCTGTGTAGACCTCTTAAAATAACATATAAACCAACAAAATGCAATTAACTTGTTTACTTCAGTAACGAGTTTTTTTTTCTAGAAAGAAAATGAAAAAAAAAAAATGTAAATATCTTTATTTTTTTAAGCGCGTGAATTTTTAGGAAGGTAGCATCTATGACTTTAAAGTAAATATGATCGCGCATGTCGAAACACAATCTAGATATGCTTCACAAAATATGTTAAGAATGTCATATTAAAATAACTATACTTGGCCGAGCTTCTTATAAATGAAATTAAAACAATTCCTTATGTTTTCACCACTCATCTTAAGTTTCATTCCATTTCATTAAAATGCAACTCAATGTTTACATGCGTGAAAGAGAAAATATTATTTATTGCCATGATGCATGCGTAAAAGAGAAAAAGTAAACGTAGTTTTTTTCTCGCTTCTTTAGTCTGCGTTTACTTTAAAGAGATTTGAAATACCTTTTTAAGAGGATTTTAAGATCTATTGAAAACCTCTTTAAAATATCTTGAATACGTCGTCAATACATCAACAAAAGAAGTCCTCTCTATAAGCACTTACAAAGACATTAATTAGAACTCTTCACTTCATACAATTGGCTCCGCCCCTTTGGGCCTTAGAGACATCCTTAAGTTATCTTGCAGTGTTGAATGCTCTTTATTTAAGAATTCTGAAAGATATCTGTAAGAGGAGAATGGGCATGGTTTAAACTCAAGACTTCCACAAAGACGCTGCCTTTGTTGTCGGTGACAGGCAGCATAATAGATATCGCAGTCTTCCATTGTTCTTCTGTCCGGCCTATCCCATCGCACTTCTTAGATGACGGTGATGTCTGCTTTGTAGCAGTCTAGGGCATCTGCTAAATATTCAGCGGCACGTGGTCTAAAAAGAAACACAACATTTCACGTGCAGATCAGCACTTCTGTAATTTTTTTCGTTTGCCTAACGGCATGACCTCCAACCTGGAGGACCAGACCCTTAGTATGACTCCAGGGGCAGGAAACCAGATTTACCTGAGTTTCAAATATGTCGTAGTAGCCTGGTATAAGATGTTCACTAAGTAGTTCAACCTAACTGGAACTGTAGACGCCACCGTTGATTCCATCTGGGGAATTCTTCCACTGCACCGCCGCCTTGATGAAAGAAGACGTGCCTTGGTGAAAGCCCTCCTCCCCCCCCTTCTCTCGTTTGCTGCCACCAACAACTGTCCACAGAGATTGAAACCCCATCTTCGGTTGACGTACTAGGCAACCGATGTTCACCACGGGGAATGAAAATTATATCTTTCCTAATAATATAACAATCGGGCTATGATTAATATAAATACTAAAACTTATTTTGTTTTATTATTTAAGTCCAACAAATCCCTTATTAGGTTTAATTATGATATCCCAGTCAATTCAATTTGCAAATCACATAAATTCTTTGAAAATGCAAACTTTTTCACCTTAACTCCCATTAATCTATGCCTAATAGGTGTATATTTCCGCTGGAAATATTTCAGAACGATTATACAATTTGCCTATGCCAACAGGGATAACATTAAAATTTTGCAATGATAAATGATACCAAAGGTTCACTTTAAAGCTCAGTATGCTTTCGTCGTCAATGCCATTATGCTGATGCTGATGCAATTATAAAGTGTGCATGAAATTAAATAAATAAATTAGTGGCACTACAGCTCGTGGTGATACCTTGGACCTAGTAGCTTCCCTCCAAATTTATTAACAAATCCTTCGATCGTGTTTGTCAGCACTTCAAAGGTAATTTAAAGCACCTACAATTTTCTGCTGAACCAGAATGCCTTAGACGAGAGCCAGCCAATGACAAAAAATGCACCCGAAAGATTTATAACTTCTTCGATTTAATGAAGCGAACGAAACCATGCTACTCCACTTTATTTTACTTTTGGTAGGAGACAACGCTGTTTTCCTGGCAGTTTATTTATTATTCAAAAAGTAGCCACCACTGCAACCATTCGGTTTGGTATATTCTGTTATCTTTACTATGAGTGTGAATTGAACTCCACTACATACGAGTACTTCACACACACCATGGGAAAACATGACTTCCCAGAAAGATCTACAATATTATTATTTTCGTTCATCATTTTAATAGTTCACATTTAGTTTTTACTGAAAATGTAACATTAGGACCTTCTTGAATGTCTTTTGGTCAGTCATAAGCAAAGTAAGACAGCAAAATCTTATTGATCAGTTTAACGAGACGATCCGGTCATTTAACTTTACTTGCTTTCTCAGAGCTTCACCCCACCCACCGTTTCATTGAAAAACAAAGACAGATAGGGGGGATTATCCAGCTATTATAATTTTATTATAAGGCTTCCCGTAGGGGGCCTTTGTTCCAAACGTCGCGTCGTAATGATACCAGGGAGTTCGATACTTGCTAATCTGCCAGAGCATCTTAGCCTGCTGTTTTGAGTGCCACCCGGGTCAAATTATCAACATAATTAATTTTTTACTTGCGAAATACATAAGTCCTATAGGGCAAGTTTTGGTTTCGTGGAAATACAAAATTCGAGATAAAAATCAAACATGACATAACGATGATAGAGAACACGAAAAAGGTGGGTGTCAAAATTCTGTCTGTCTGTTGGTATTTGGACCTACAGCCTAAGCCAATGATGCTATCTTCTTCAAACTTTGAATTCAAGACTTTTTGATGATTCCCTATAGTGGAAATTTAAATTTTGTAAGGCTCCTAAAGTAACGGTACTTGCCATACAAGATACAACCGTTAAGGAAAAGCTTATTTACCTATCTCAAAAACGGCTCCAACTGTCCAGACTGTCCAACAGTGAATCACTTTTTGTTTGACTTCATATAGTTTTAAAACTATTGGCTAAAAATTTAGGAGTTTAAAGGATCTTAATACTTGGTTTATTAGCCTTATACTAAAAAAGAAGCATATTTGAAAAGGTCATGAGAATTAGTAAATATAAATTTTTTTCAAAAGGCTTATCAACTGGTTCACTGTGTAACAGGGGTGGCAACAGTGAACCACCGTGTGTTACATATTGAACCAATGATATTTGCTTATCGTTATGATTAGACAAAAATTAATAAAAGTTGTCAAAAATAAAGCATTATTCTAACAAATCAAAATGCAAATCTTTAAAAAAAAGAAATAAATAGTATCTATTATTTTCACGAACATAAAAAAAAAAGTAATAAAAGGTCATAAGAAAAACTATCTTCGACTTCGCATGTCTTTGTTTCATGCTTAGTAAAAATCAAAGCAAATTATATATCAGGCCGGGAGTGCAACAGTGGCCTAACTGCAATTTTATCGAGATTGAGTTTATTACAAATATTGAATCTGTATGTATTAAACAACAGTTATGCATTTAATTTTTTTAAATTGACGCCTTCATGCCATAGTTACAGGCCAAACACAAAAAAATTAAAAGCTTAAGTGTAAGAGTGGCCTATCTCACTTAAAGGCCACTATTGCGTTCGCATATTTGATTTTATTGTTTGAAACTTTAAGTTAGGCCAACTTTTTGCTCACAGGTGACATCAATGCAATGAACTAAACATTAGTGAGTACCCTGATAATCACCCTCGATTAGCCATAAAGTTAGAGCGGGAAAAATAAAACATTCAATGTCATAAAAATTACCAAAAAGCACATTTCTCCACTTTGAAATTGGAAAAAAATATTTCAAATAGCATGATTTCAAGAGAGGACTGAAGGTTAACTGACTCAAGATCAGTGATGCCAGATGAGATTTCTAGAATCCCACCAAATTCCAAAAAAAAAACACCATTTTTGTACTGGAAGGAAAAAAAAACACCATAACCATTTTTGCTTCAAATATTTCCTAGATATACAAAAAGAAGAATGTTGGCTCTGCACTCTTGGTACTCCATATTCGCAAAAAAAGTATGTCATCTAATTCGTCAGTAATTGGTGACGAAAGTTAACTTGTCCTAGAAATTAGTCAGCCCTAGAAAACTTGTAATCAAGACTTAAAGTTTCTTAAGGTCACGTAGGATTTTTGCCACCTCATTTGTGAAATATTCACAATAAATGATCACTAGACCATGATAAGATCAATTATTTTCAATAATTGGTCAGCCAAAGTTTTTCTTATGAATTTTTAAAGTTCGTTTCAAGGTTACAAAAAAAAATGTTGGCATCTCACTTGAAAGGTGACTTAACGGTCAGCTTGTTGGTAGGTTTCAGTAATTGGTCAGTCTTTGATTTTTATGAATTCTGAGATATTTTTTAATTTTTTCAAGGTCAGTGATTTTTGGTACCTCATTTGTGTGGTATTCACAAAAAAAAATTATTTTTTAAACTTTCTGTTTTTTTTTTTGTGCCAAATCATTATAGGTCATAAAATTCGAAGATAGGCAGGTATACTGAATTGTGGTTTTTCCCACCAAAAAAGAGACCATTGAAATATTTTCCCACCATAAATCCCACTATGAATATTTTCCCACCATTTTTCCCACCAAAGGCATTTTTTCCAACCATTTTGGTTGGAAAAACCACCAATCTGGGAACACTGCTCAAGATTCATGAGCAATGAGCTTCAATATTTAAGACCGACCGACAGGGTTGCCACTCTACTGCAATTGCAGTAGATCTACTGCATTTTTTTTCTCAAAATCAATCTGCTGCCTTAAAATAAAATCTACTGCACTTGATTTTACGAACAAAATTACCCTTAACGCCTTAATAATAATATGATATGTTTAATTTATAGCTATTTCGTTTGTTCTTTGTATGTTTTGAAGAAAAACAAAGGTTATATTTTATTTACATAT
Source organism: Dasysyrphus tricinctus (assembly GCA_963921185.1). Lineage (NCBI taxonomy): Eukaryota > Metazoa > Arthropoda > Insecta > Diptera > Syrphidae > Dasysyrphus > Dasysyrphus tricinctus. The sequence continues at coordinate 176,617 of CAWUEQ010000159.1, forward strand.
GTATCAGTTTTGTTCGAATCGCATATTTAGATTTTTCAAAAAATAAATAAAAAAAGATATCTACTGCGAAAATATTGAATCTACTGCACTTTTTTTGCAAATCTACTGCGAAAAATTTTGTGAGAAGTGGCAACCCTGCCGACCGACCCTAATATTTGAAGTGTTTGTATTTCAAAAAAAATAAGTATACCTAAGCTTATAGATTAAGAGCCCACAGCAGATTTTGGGTTTGAATGGTAACAAGAAAAGAAGTATTGAAGTTGACAGCTTGAGTAAAACTTATTCAAAAAATAAAAGTCTTGCGGTCCATAACCGGGTATTTAGTGATTAAACAGTGCATTGAAAACAAACTTTGAATACAACTTCGAGAGTAATTGCGCTTACCAATGCAGGTGCGGATCCAGGATTTCGTTCAGGGGGGGGGGCAACTTCGTGAGTTTCCACAATCTGGATGAGGTCTACAAAATATTTGAGTACAATTCACACCGCTTTACACACCTGGGGGCCAATTCTGGTCCGGTGAAAAATTGAATCGAATAAATCATTTTCACACTCGCTGCCAAGCATTGTTTTCACTTTTTCGATTCATTCGGCACAATTAAGCGATTCTGGTTCTGTGAATGAAAACTATATTATCGATGCTCGAACTACCTTACCATTTCTCTTGAAAACAGCATGATTCTCTCAATTTTCTTGTGTTTTTTAAGAGAACAGAGAAACGCATGAGATAGCAAATTATTCATATCAAAGTTTTTGATGTTTGGTTTCACATTTTCACAAGAAAACTGAGTGACTTTGATAAAAAAGACTGTCCTAACAAAATCAATATTTGCGTCAGAAGGATTTGCGCAAGTGGATAGTGGACACAGTCATGAAATTAACTCATCCGAGGGGAAAACAGAAATCCGAGAGTCACACTCGAGAGTTTTCAAGTGAAAGTACTTTCTAAAATGTAAATGCACATTTAAATAAGTAAGTAAGTAAGAAAGTAATTCATTTATTTCTACTTTTCTTATCACAGCTTTACAAAAATAATGAATTTTAAAGCTATGGCTTTGCCGTCAGCTCGGTTAGCAATTTGTATGTACAATTTATTGTTTTAATTAAAATTGAATAAAATAGTAGAAAAATAGATACATAAATTCGTTTATTAATAACATCCTATATTTATAAATATCTTTCAAAAATTTGCTAAGTGTTTTCCAGTCGAAACCATTCAGAACGTTGATTGTTTCCTGCAATGATAATATTCTCTTCCCAAAGTATGTGAGGCGTTGTGGAGTAAATATGGGACAAATGCTAATAAAGTGGAAACAGTCTTCTTTGGACCTTAAATTGCATGAAGAACAAAATTGGTTGAAACTGCCATTGCAAGGGCTCCCGTTTAAGCCGAGAAGTTCACATCTCACTTTAAATATGAGCGATATTTCTCTGAAGTTTAGCAAGTCGTGAAAGTAGTTATTTTCCAATAAATTGGTGTTGAGTTGAGAATATAAAATTCTACTCTCCGATTCGAGAGCTTTCGCTGTAAAACTGTCACGCACAGAGTTTTCATTTAGCTGAATAATGCGGTATAGCTGTTCTTTAAGCACGTGAAAGTTGCCTAGCTCCATGGAAAGAACTACCCCGTAGTTATTTCCTATCCTTTTCCATTCAGACATCCACCAATCCTCATTCCTAAGTTCATAGAGTATCATTTTTTTAGACAGACGTTGATCTTGATGAGACAGAATCTTAACAATGTAATCTGCCTGTAGCTTCAGTGTATACGTAAACAGCTTAGGTGGACCAGTTTCTCGATAAAGTGCATAGTTTGGCATTTTCAGTGGCAGATTAAACAGTTTTTTTTATGAAATTCCTTTGGAATTTTTCAATTTCCGGATATTCATTAATTCCCCACACCTGAGCAGCGTAACACAGAGTAGACTTTACCACAGCATCAAATATTTTATGTTTCGCTGAAAGTTCGATACGTTCGTTTAAGAATATTTTTGATTTATCTGAAAGATGTTTATTGAAATCAAGAGTACTGTTCAGTTTCACTCCCAGATACTTATACTCATTGGTAACTTCTAGTCTAGATCCATTGAATGACCAATTATATGTGTTGCGGCTTCTAGCTGATCTTGAAAACACCATGACTTTTGATTTGTCTGAGTTAATGATGAGACTCCATTTGGAACAGTATTCTGCTAATCGATTAATCATCAGTTGAAGGCCTTCTGGTGATTCGGAAAGCACTACCAGATCATCGGCATACAGAAGAACATTGATTTTTAAATCAGACATACGGATTCCTCCAGGGAGATAAGCTACAACATCGTTAATGAAGAGTGCAAACAAAAGAGCACTAAGAAGGCATCCCTGTTTAACGCCACTATTCGTTTCGAACCATTCAGAATAGATTGATCCATCCCATACCGCTGCTTTTGACTCTGTGTATAGATCTTTTAATGTACTGATGAAGTGCGAGGACAGTCCTAGTTGTGAAAGTTTGTAAAACAGGGCATTACGATTTATTAGATCAAAAGCTGCCTTGAAATCAACAAAGAATGCATACACTTTTTTGTTTCTTGCTTGGAACGCTTTCACAATTGAAGTTAGTGTGAAGATATGGTCAGCTGTTGAAAATGTTTTTCTGAATCCAACTTGATAATCTGATAAGATATTGTGAGTGCTAACCCATGTTTCGAGTCTGTTGACAAGCACACCACAAAATAATTTCGCAAGTACATTCATGAAAGAGATGCCTCAATAATTTTCAGCTCTATTTGGGTCTCCTTTTTTGTGGATTGGAAAAATCACAGATCTTTTGAATGAAGCTGGGACTTCTTCTCCTAAGATTATTTTATTAAATAAAGATTTAAGTTGGGAATGAAAAGCGACAGTTGCATTCTTGAAGAACTCGTAAGGAATCCCGTCTTCACCAGGAGCTTTTCCATTTTTACTTTTCAAAATTACAGTGCTTATTTCCACTAAAGAGATTTCGGAATCGAGAATCTCGTCGGTAGTCATCGGTTCCGCATAAGAAAATCTGACGTCAGAGTTACTGTATAAAAGACTTTTGAAGTGGTTAGACAGATCTTCGGCAGATAATCCTATTCCAATTTCAAAAAATGAGCCATTTATCTCCGTGACAGTCTTCCGAAATTCCTTCGAACTTTTTATCTGAGCGAGTGAACAAGCTTGTTGGTTCTCGAATTCGGTTTTCTTTCTTAGACACAATTTCTTATAATGTGTGTTAGCTTCAAGGTACCACTTTCTTAGAATTTGGCAGTTAGAATTTCGCAGTGCATTTAAAAGAGTAAATGATTTTTTTCGGGCTGTCAAACATTCTTTGTCAAACCACTTTTGCTTATAATAAGGACGGTTTTTTGGGATGATATTGTCTGTCGGATTTCTAATGCAAGTTGTTAGCTTATTGGCACTAGCTTCGGTAGACTCAGTCAACACATTTAAACTCTCTAGGTTTTCATCCAATCTTTGCTGATATACAGCAGCAGTTTCTTGTTTCCAAGTCAATCGTGGTAAAAGTTTCAGATCTGTTCTCTTAGGTGTAGTATCATCAATCCATTCTACAATTATCGGCATGTGGTCGGAGTAGTTCTTGCACTGGATTTCAAACTTTTGCACTAAATCATTCCAATTGTTATTAATCGCACAATAGTCTATGACAGATTTGCCTTGTCCTCCGAGAAATATAAAGTGCTCTTCGTAGTCACCGTTCGTACAGCCATTCAAAATTGTACAATCATACAACTGCAGGAGATCAAGTAGATTTGTTCCATTCTGATTTAGTGCTCCGTCCATTGATGTCCTTTGGCTATGATTTATTAGAGTGTTGGTTGTGCTTTGTACTGTTGAAACTTGTAAATTGCTGGTTCTTGTATTGAAATCACCAATAACTAAGACGCTTTTGTTTCCAAAGTGATGCGTTATGTTGTTAAGCCGCTCGAAGTCTTCACTCCACTTGTTTCAGTTAATGTAGAATGGAATTATATACAAATTATTATCACGCAAAAGTTTAACTACCGTAACGCCTTCATGCTCTTCAAAACCATAGGTTGCTAACATCGAAGTTTTAATCCCATATAGGGTTCCCCCACTTGCACGTCCTTTCGTATGTGTTTTAACTGCTTCATACCAAACTAATTTAAACCCGCCAAAATACTTTGTAAACATATTAAAATTTTCTTTGGTAATATAAGTTTTGTACAAAAAAAATACATCAAATCTTTTAATATAATTAAAAAAATCAACAAATAAAATTTTATTATTAAGGCCTGACACATTATATGACAAAATGTTACTAGTACTTAAATATATTGAGCTGACGGCATCACAATTTCAATTATGTACTAAAGTACTAGAACTTCCACTATTTTGAGAGAGTGGCATCCCTGGTGCAGCAACACGAACTGGTCTAGACCATTCGTTAGTGCCCTTTCACACGAGGAAACTGAGTTGCCAGCAACTTTTAGTTCCTGGGTGAGAAGGGCAGGAGGAAAGAGGGGCGAATAGAATCTCCCCGGTCGAGGAGTTGAGGAGATTTTTTGACATTTCCTTTCACATCTAGGTTTAGGTGTGTTCAACCAAGAGACTTTGAATGGAAATTTCAAAAATTGCCTGGAGATTTGTTTCCTCGTATGAAAGGTACAAGAGATTTTTGAGGAGATTAAAAGAAAACGTCAAAAAAATCTCCAGCAACTTGTTTCTTCGTGTGAAAGGGGACTTATGATGACTGTTTGATAGCGATATGAGTTTGACAGATTCGAAGTCAAGTTCGCCAAACATTTCTCGTAGTTGTTGTTCCCCATCATCATTTTTATATTTAAGATTATTATAATTATTTAAATAAAATGTTTTTCCTGCAACCACCAGCGAATTGTGTTTTATTTGTATTTTTTCATTTGGTTTTTTGGTTTAATGGCTTTTCGATAACTAAGAAGGAAGTATTCGGCGTTTGAACTGCATTTGTTTTGTCAGGTCTCGTTGTAGAAAAGCACTTGAGCCTTTGAGTTTCGATGAGTTTTTTAACATTTTTATTGCATTTTCGTTTGATCCGGTGTTGATTTTTAATTTTATAACAGAGTTATTTTCACTAAACGTAATTGTTTCTGTGAATTGGTTTGGGTCACCAAGTAGAAGTTGGCTGATGTTTTGTAATTTCTCTTGGGGGTCAACATGCTCGTTCGGGATAGTGAGAATTATGTTTTTACCTCGTACAATCTGACTTTGCATCTCAAGCTCTTCCTCTAACGTATCGCACCTGTTTTTAAAGTTTTGTATTTTTCTGGTCAAATCTTCATTTTGCAATCGCAAGGAGTTAATCTCAGTGTTCAACCTGTGAAGGTCATCCTTCGTAGCTAGCTTGGCAGTAGCGCTAGCGATTTCAAGCTCCTTGTGAAGTGATGATTCGATGACTATTTTTATTTTTTGAAGATCAGATTCAGAAATCGATATTATGAAGCGAGAATTATTTTCTTCAATCGCTATATTTGCAAATTTAAATTTGGGTGTAGTGGTATTATCGGGAGAAGTTTGATCAACTTTTCTTTTCTGGTCAGTCATGTGACACGGTTTTCAGCAAATAATTTTAATTTCGAGCTTATTATCTATTGTTACCTGATCGATCACAACTTTGATAAGATAATTAAGACTTGAGAATCTTCACAGTAAAGGATTTATGTTTTTTTATGAGTGATATACTATTAAATTCCAATAAAAAAAAGGAGCGATATAAAAAATTGAACCAATCACTTTCACAACAGTGTTGCCAACATTTAAATATTTATCATAAAAAGGACCCAATCACCCTTTAAGTATAAACTCTTTTGATATTTCTCAATAATTTGTACACTCAAATGTGGTTTATTATTTAAGCTTTTTCTAATCTTGTAGATCCGTGTATTTGAAGCAGTTTAATTTTTTAAAGAAAATAAATCGACGTATTTCAAAGATTTTATTTTTTTCTTAAAATAAAATCAATTTAAGGTAGACAATTTAGAAAAGTTCCCCTGCAGCAAATTTGTAGAGGAGGGCAGGGCAATAACTTTTTGAAACATTATTTTTCTAAATTGTGAAATTTTTCATTCACATTTGCATTTTGTAAAGAGTAAATGAAGATATATTAAGACATTAAGATACGGCTCAGTTGGAAGAGGTGAGATAACTCGGTTGTTTCATCAAAAAGTATTAAATAATTTCGTGCAATGGAAAATCAGGGAAATGAAAACGTGAAATCCTCTTTTGGCTGCCAAGAATAAATTTTATAAGCGTGTAACGAAAAAATATTTTTTTATTACATTTTATTAAATTCATATTTTAATCGATCTTGCCCAGGGGGGGCAATTGCACCCATTGCCCTCCCCCTGTATCCGCACCTGTACCAATGTTGGTTTTCACCCCTCCCTGGGTATAGCTCCTCTGATCATGGAAACTAAGTCAAAAAAAAAACTTCAAATAAAATAAATAA